>JAWPHD010007204.1:0-132446 GCA_037043455.1 Cyrtodaria siliqua
AGAAAGCCTCAAAGAAGGTACACATCAAATCGGATTAGTAACACCAGAGTTATGCCCCTTGATTTAGTTAAACATGCTGTATTTTGCCACATTAAGAAGATAGGTCCTTCGTTTGGCTAAATTCTTAATGAACTGCATGGATGATCAGTACCAAATATGGTTATGCATATCGTCCACGGCATTCCGGTTGAATGTTTTTTGACAGGGGTAAAACACATATCCGGACCATATTTCATGAACCCCAGACCGAAAATCAACAAAACTTTGCAGAGGTGATCAGTACCAAGCCTACTTATGCATGTCATAGCTGTATTTTTTGTTGAAAGATTTTTGGCCCTTTAAAGGCTTTAATACACACATATTGTCCGGACTAGTTCTCCTGATCCGCAGTTTGGATATCAGTGGAACTTTGCAGGGATAATCAGTACCTGACCTAGTTGTGCATGCCATTGCCGTGTTCGGTTGAATGATTTTTGCGGAGTTAAAGCGCTTAAAGGTTTGAATACACTAACATTGTACATGCTAGCTCTGCTGAATGCTGGACTGGATTTCAACGAAACTTGGCAGTAACGTCATAACATTAAAACTACTAACGTTATGTTGATTTTGCAGTAAAACAACTTAAAAAATGCAAACAGTAAAGAAAACGGATTTATATTAACATTGTAACGTCACTGACGTCAAGACGTTATAACATAGAGACACGTTTTGATCTTTTTGCATAACTAGACCTGAACTCTACAAGCTGTGAAAGTTTAAATTCAAAATCCAACTATAAATGGTTGAGATCTAGCACTTACAAGATTTTTATCTTGACGTCACTGGCGTCCATCTTTGATGATGTCATGACCATTTTTGACATTCATCCACAACTCAACCTAATTCCCTGCAGGCTGTGAAAGTTGCATCAAAATCCGATAATAAATGCAGGACGATATAGCGATTACAAGATTTCTTAAATGACGTCATTGGCGGCGATTTTGGATAACGTCATGACGTTAAAACTGTCAGCGTCTATTCAAACAATGACATTGATAAATTTTGCATATAAAATACCTCAATATATGCAATCAGTAAAAAATACGGATTTTCATAATATTATGACGTCACTGACGTCAGGACGTTATTATATAGAGACACGTTTTTAAATTCATGCACAACTAGACCCCGAACTCTACAATCTGTAAAAGTTTCATTCATATCCGACTACAAATGTTGGAGATCTTGCGCTAACAAGATTTGTATCATACGTCACTGGCGGCCATCTTAGATGACGTCATGATAATTTGCGACATTCTGGCACAACACATCTCCTATTTCCCTACAGGCTGTGAAAGTTGCATCAAAATCGGATCATAAAAAAAGGAGATTATAGCGATTACAAGATTTCTTAAATGACGTCATTGGCGGCCATATTTGAATGACGTCATGACGTTTAAAACTGTCAGAGTCGATTGAAACAATGACACTGATGGATGTTACACTAAAAAAAACATGAAAAATGCAATCATTGAAAAAAATGACTTTCGTAACATTGTGACGTCACTGACGTCAAGACGTTATTACATAGAGACACGTTTTTACATTCAAGCACAATTAGACCCTGAACCCTACAATCTGTGAAATTTTCATTCAAATCCGATTATAATGTTTGAGATCTAGCGCGAACAAGATTTGTCTGATGACGTCACTGGCGGCCATCTTGGATGACGTCATGACCCCAAAAGCTTCGGGACACTATTCCAGACTGAGCTCTATCACTGAGGTGAATTTAGAGGCCGTTCGACCAGTCGTACTATGAAAAGTGCTGGGGAGAAGAAGAAAAAGAATAATAAGAATAAACAGAACGAAAACAAGAGGTCTTTCCACTGACAGGTGGAAAGCCCTAATAATAATAAGAATAAACAGAACGAAAACAAGAAGTCTTTCCACTGAAAAGTGGAAAGCCCTAATAAACAGAACGAAAACAAAAGGTCTTTCCACTGAAAGGTGGAAAGCCCTAATAAGAATAAACAGAACGAAAACAAGAGGTCTTTCCACTGAAAGTGGGAAAGCCCTAATAAACAAAGAAAACGCAATAATGGTTTCTAGAGCAATGTGGTAAGCCCCTACTAGATTTTGATCAGAACCTGATCAAACATGGCTTTCCATGTCAGGCTTAACATGTAAAATCATACTCAATGACGTCATGACGTCACAATGGTTAGTGATGATAAAGACATTGATCTTCATTGATTTACTGTAAAACTGACGGAGAAAAGTTAGAAAGGGAACGCCGCTCTCTCAGCAACACCATCTCACACCGACAAAGTAACCCGAAATCCCCCCCCCCTCCTCCATCCTCCATCCGCAGCACTGACGTACAAGGAAGAAAAAAAAAAAAACAAAAAAAAAAAAATGAAATTTACGAGAAATCGTTCAAAAGCACTGGAAAAACATAAAAGTTTTACGGAGTTAAAAAAGAAAAAAAAAAAAAAAAAAGAAAAAAAAAATCTTCCTTGGACACTGTGTTTGTTGCTGACGTCAGGTAAGCAAGTGTGTCACATAACACAACACATGATCAACCTAAACAGTCTAACCATCCGCAGTATGATGTTGCACAACAAGCGATAAAGCCAAAAAAGTTAACCATCGCCGCCGTACGATCTTACGCAACAAGTGATAACGAGAAACACTTATAACAAGAATTTCCATTTTTAAACAGTTATATAGGAAAAAACGTAAAATCATACTGGATGACGTCATGACGTCACAATGATTGGTGACGTTAAAGACAATGACCGTGATAGATTTACAGGCAAAACTGGTCGAAAAATACAATTTGCACCAAAATGACCTTTTATGACTTAAGACGTCACAGGCCGACGTCGCATTTAATGACGTCTTGACGTCATTTTATGTTCTTGCACAACTAGACCCTAAACTGTACCAGCTGCGAAAGTTTCATTCAAATCCGACCATAAATGTTTGAGATCTAGCGCTAACAAGATTTTTATCATGACGTCACTGAGCGGCCATCTTGGATGACGTCATGACCCCAAAAGCTTCGGGACACTATTCCAGCCTGAGTTCTATCACTGTGTAAAATTTAGAGGCCGTGCGAATAGTCTTACTATGAAAAGTGCTCCTGAGAAGAAAAAAGAATAATAATAATAATAATAAGAAGAACTAGATTTTGATCAGAGACCTGATCAATACGGGCTTTCCTGTCATGACGTCAAAACTGTCAGTGTTGTCGAAGATGAAGACATTGATTGATTTATCACGAAAAATAACTTCGAACATGCAATCTGTTAAAAAAACGAATTTCTGAATATTTTGAAGTCACTGACGTCATGACGTCATGACGTCGGGATACCGTATGCCATTCTTGCACAACCGGACCCTTAACCTCTACAATCTATGAAAGTTTTCTTCAAATCCGATAATAGATAGAGAAGATATAGACAAAACAAGAGTTCATTTATGACGTCACTGGCGGCCCATCTTTGATGAGAACATGACAACATTCCACATTATAGCACAACTAGACTTTGATATCTACAAACTGTGGAAGTTTTATCAAACTCCGATGATAAATGAAGGAGATATGGCGATTACAAGATTTCTTAAATGACGTCATTGGCGGCCATTTTGGATGACGTCATGACGTTAAAACTTTCAGCGTCGACTGAGACAATGACATTGATGGATTATACAGTAAAACAACTTCAAAAATGTAATCAGTGAAAAAACGGGTTTTCATAACTTAATGACGTCACTGACGTCAAGACTTTATTACCTAGAGACACGTCTTTACATTATTGCACAACTAGACCCTAAACACTACAATCTGTGATAGTTATAATTAAATTCGACTACAAATATTTGAGATATAGCGCTAACAACCATTTGTATCATGACGTCACTGGCGGCCATCTTGGATGACGTCATGACAATTTTCGACATTCCTGCACAACTCATTCCAATTCCCTACAAGCTCTTGAAAGTTGCATTAAAATCCGATCATAAATGAAGCGATATTGCGATTGCAAGATTTCTCAAATGACGTCATTGACGGCCATTTTGAATGACGTCATGACGTTAAAGCTGTCAGCGTCGACTGAAACAATGACACTGATGGATTTTACATTAAAAATACATAAACAATGCAATCATTGAAAAAAAAAGATTTTTTATAACATTGTGACGTCACTGACGTCAAGACGTTATTACATAGAGACACATGTTTACGTTCTTGCACAACTAGACCCTGAGCCCTACAATCTGGGAAAGATTCATTCAAATCCGACTATAAATGTTTGAGATCTAGCGATAACATGATTTGTCTTATGACGTCACTGCGGCCATCTTGGATGACGTCAAGACCCCAAACAGCTTCGGGAACACTATTCCAGCCTGAGTTCTATCACTGTGTAAAACTTAGAGGCCGTGCGACCAGTCTTACTATGAAAAAGTCCTCCCGAGAAGAAGAAGAAGAAAAAGAATAATAATAAGAACTAGATTTTGATCAGAACCTGATCAAACATGGACTTTCCATGTCAGAGCTTAACATGTAAAATCATACTCAATGACGTCATTGACGTCACAATGGTTAGTGATGATAAAGACATTGATCTTGATTGATTTACTGTAAAACTGACGGAGAAAGGTTAGAAAGGGAACGCCCTCTCTCAGCAACACCATCTCACACCGACAAGGTAACCCGAAATCCCCCCCCCCCCCCCCCCCCCCCACCCACCCACCTCCTCCATCCGCAGCACTGACCTAAAAGAAAAAAAAAAAAAAAAAAAAAAGAAAAGAAATTTACCGAGAAATCGTTAATAAATAGGAAAAAAAATGCAAGTTTTACTGCGCATCTTTTGTCCAGCTAAAAAGCTGCGCGGTGGACTTAAAAAAAAAAAAAAAAAAAAAAAAAAAAAAATCTTCCTTAGACTCTGTGTTTGTTGGTGACGTCAGGTAAACAACTGTGTCACATAACACAACACGTGATCAACCTAAACATTCTTACCATCCGCAGTATGATGTTGCACAACAAGCGATAAAGCCGAAAAAGTAAACCATCCGCAGTATGATCTTACGCAACAAGTGATAACGAGAGAACACTTATAACAAGAATTTCGCATTTTTAAACAGTTATATAGGAAAATACGTAAAATCATACTGGATGACGTCATGACGTCACAATGATCGGTGACGTTAAAGACAACGACCGTGATTGATTTACAGGCAAAAACTGGTCGAAACATACAATTTGCACCAAAATGACCTTTTATGACTTACGACGTCACCGGCCGACGTCACATTTAATGACGTCTTGACGTCATTTTATGTTCTTAGCACAACTAGACCCTAAAACTGTACCAGCTGCGAAAGTTTCATTCAAATCCGACCATAAATGTTTGAGATCTAGCGCTAACAAGATATTTATCATGACGTCACTGGCGGCCATCTTGGATGACGTTATGACCCCAAAAGCTTCGGGACACTATTCCAGTCTGAGTTCTATCACTGTGTAAAATTTAGAGGCCGTGCGACCAGTCGTACTATGAAAAGTGCTGGGGAGAAGAAGAAGAAGAAAAAGAATAATAATAACTAGATTTTGATCAGAAACCTGATCAAACGTGCTTTCCATGTCATGTATAATCATTGAATGTGTATGGCGGTTCCGTACTATTTGCTAGACTGTTTACTGCGTATTAATGCATTGTCGCTACTGGAGGGTGTTTCTGTGGAACGCAATAGTGCCGTGTAAAACGCCCAGCGTTCCTTTAAAACGCCCAGCGCACCTTTAAAAAAGCACACCGCGCCCAAAAGTGCTGTGAAGACAGCCCATTGAACATACATTGACAGGCTCCATGAATTTGAGAGAGAAAACCCCAATCAATTAAGCCAGTCAAATTACAGGTGTCAAGTGTCAGATGCAACCTTTTGTCAATATTGAGTGACATGTTGTTTTATTTTCCTGTTGCTACATGATTTCAGTGCCAAAATGCAATTGAACAGAGGAGTTCACCGAGGTGCATTTGCACTTTAGGCATATTAAAGGGACTGGAGACATTTTGAAAAAATACTAATGTGTACCAATACGCGTTAAACTATTATAATGTGTTTTAGTTGCATTTAATTTAAACGAGCGAACAACATAACATAATTTATTGTCCTGAATGTAAAATTGCGTATTCATAGGTGCGACTTGAAACATATGTATTATATTGTCATTGTACATGATCGAATGTATATGTCTGGCTTTGCACGTATGTGACATACTGGTTGGGAGTGCCCTCCGCTTTAACAGGGACACGCGGCAATCTCGAATTATGCATCAATCATCAAAACTAGCACCTGTATTTATAAAGCAACTGTTATTGTGACTTTGAATCATTCAACTGATGCTTTCGTTTAAGGAACACATGGCAAGTATGTCCATCATTAAAATAAGCAATATAATCAATAATAATTTTGACTTTAAAACTTCCTGCATTGAATATATTATTGGTGCACTATAAATCAAACGTTAGTAAAATGCGAAACCAGTTTGGTTGATACTATCAGTATACTTATTATTAATGATTGAACAAATGCAGGTTATGATATGTGAAAAACTAACGGGCCGCCGTTTAAAATATCAAGATTGCAGTACATCCCTTTAACACATCATATGCGGATCTATCACCGACGAGCATTACAGGGATACATACGGCAATCATGGGGTTTGTATCAAGCCTAAAAACATAGCACCTCGATTAATTTTGTTAAACACGTCTTGTATATTCAAATACAAGTGTGAGTTTTCAATTAATATGCTATAACAATTTGAACACTTTGAACCAATAAGTAATAGTATTAATTACAAAATTCAAGATTGCCGTGTGGCCCCTTTAAGATTGAACACAAACAACTCTCAAAGAAAGATGAGACAGGGGGATGAATTGTCCTTTAACTGTCCACATGGAACAAAGGTATGCAGCTCTAATGCGCAAGTCTTATCCATCCACTGCAATTTTCCGGGCCGTCGTGATGTTTTACTGGACATTGACGGTCTGGCTGTGTCTTGCGGCGTATACATGCAAACTCAGTTATACACTAATGCAGGACACGAAGTCTGTATCAGCTCCTTTAATGTTGAAAAATACAAACGTTGGCTTTTACTTTCACGTGCGGGTATCAATATTACATCGGGGCATATACGGCGCCAGCAATTTCCGAGGAAAGATAAGATGAGGAGGGATAATGTTTCTATCTATCAGACACGCCTCCGCCATGAAGCGAATCCCTCGGGGAGTAGAGGTCTGCAGCTTTAAGCGCAGTGACTTACCCCACTGAACTTTCCTGTTTCACTGAACATTGAAGGTCTGGCTATATATTGCGGCGTGTACATGCCAACTCTTCTTCCCTTCATAGTTATACACTAATGCAGGACACGAACTTGCTATCAGCTCCTTCAATGCTGAAAAGCAAAAATGTGTGCTTTTACTCGTACTTGCGGGTACTCTTATATCGGGGCATTTACTGCGACAGCAACCTCAGAGGGAAGATGAGACAAGAGATGTTGATTCCTATCAGACACGACTACGCCAGGGAACAAACCCACTCGGGATAGAGGTCTGCAGCTTTAAGCGCAGTGATTTACCCCCCCACTGAACTCTCTAGCTGTTTCATTGAATATGGAAGCTCTGATTATTTCTTGCGACGAACAGATACAACTCTTGTTTTCTTCATAGTTATTCACGAATCCGGTACACGAAGTTTTGATCAGCTTCTTATATGTTGAAAAGTAAAATTGTTTGCTTTTACTCTCAATTGCGGGTATCAATCTTATATCGGGGCATATACTGCGCCAGCAACCTCAGAGGGAAGATGAGACGAGCGATGCTGTTACCTATCAGACACGTCTACGCCAGGGAACGAACCACTCGGGGTAGAGGTTTGCAGCTTTAAAGCGCTATGACTTACCCATATGAACTCTCCTGTTTCATTGAACGTGAAATGTCTAGCTATTATTTGCGCGGCGTATAGATGCGACGCTTCATTCCCTCAAAGTTATACACTAATCCAGTACACGAAGATCCAGTACACGAAGTTTGTATCAGCTCCTTTAATGTTGAAAAATAAAAATGTTAGCTTTTAAACTCATATCTTACATCGAGTAATATATTGCACCAGAAACCCCAGAGGGAACACTCGGGGTAAAGGTCTGCAGCCTTAAAGCGCAGTGACTTACCACACTGCAATCTCCTGTTACATTAAACATTGAAGGTCTGGCTATGGCCTTGTGGTGTATATATGCCAACTATTCCCTTCTTCATAGTTATACGCTATACGGAGTTTGCATCAGCTCCTTTAATGTTGATAATGTGTACACTCGTATACGTATATAAATCTGATATCGAAGCACATACAGCGCCAGCAACCTCAGAGAGAAAATGAGGCGAGAGATAATGTTTCCTATCAGACACGCCTCAGCCATGGGTCAAACCCACTCGGGGGTAGAGGTATGCCGCTTTAAAGCGCAGTGACTTACCACACTGTAATCTCCTGTTACATTGAACATTGAAGGTCTAGCTATGGCCTTGTGGTGTATACATGCCAACTATTCCCTTCTTCATAGTTATACACTAATCCACTACACGAAGTTTGCATCAGCTCCTTTAATGTTGAGAATTTGTACACCCATATACGGGTATCAATCTTATATCGAGGCACATACAGCGCCAGCAACCTCAGAGAGAAAACGAGGCGACGGATAATGTTTCCTATCAGAAACACCTCCGCCAGGGATCGAACAGGGACTGTGGTATATACATGCCAACTATTCTCTCCTTCATACACTAATCAAGTGCACAAAGTCTGTATCAGCTCCTTTAATGTTGAAAGAGAAAGCGCAGTGACTTAGCCACTGAACTTTACAGGCTGTTGTGATGATACTTGACACGAAGTTTGTAATGTTGACAAATAAACATATATTTTTTTAAATGTTATTTAGTTATTCATGAGAGGATGACATGACGTTTGCTTTTAGAAATGCCACCGCAGGGCAATGTTCTGCAGCTCTAACCCGCAAGATCGCAATGCTTTATCCATCGATCAGTCAACCAACCGAAGCCTCTGTGATCTGTCAGTGAGTGAATGTCTGGGCAGCAATCAAACACAGATGATAAAGGATGAAGTTTCCTCACCATAATTTGCTCCAATGCATGCGTGCGTGCGTGCGTGCGTGCGTTGCGTGCGTGCGTGCGTGCGTGCGTGCGTGAATTAAAATGAATTGAATTGAATTGAATAAGAATTAAATTGAATTGAATGTTGTTTTTCGGCTCCACAACACAGCATAAGTTATTAAAGGGACACTGCCCGTATTATAAATAAGTACTTTTTCTACTGATCACGTGACAGTATTTAGCGCATTCGCTTTTGTACATTGTATGTATTGCACAATATCACTTGTCAGCTTAGCTCAGTTGGTTAAGCAGTTGGCCCTAACAAGCCTTTGTTATTACCGGCAAGTGTAATTGTTAGTTTGGGCTGCGAGTTCAAACCTGGAAAAAGGTACTTATTTTTTTGTACTTTTTTTAAATTCTGTCAAACAATCTTGATTTTTATTTGGTAAATATTCAATAATGGTAAGTGTTTAATGTTTGTCAACGTACTTATTTCGTGTTTTATTAACTAAACGTTACGGACATTGTCCCTTAAAAGGAAAAAGAAGAAGAAAAAGAAAACAGAACAACTTTTACAACATTATTATTGTTGAATCTATATCGAAACTTTATGTTAATATATTCACGATTTAATACACACATCAACTGTGCAATATGTTTTCTGTATCAATTTTATAAACATAATGTATTTAGCCAAAGTTACGATCTTACGATTTTGATCAGAACCTGATCAAACGGGCTTTACATATTGGATGACGTCATGACGTCACTACGATCGGTGATGTGGCTATTTTGGGTGACGTCATGTTGTTAAAACTGTCAGCGTTGACTGAGACAATGACAACAAATGATATCATAGTAAAACAACTTCAAAAATGCGATTAGTGAAAAAAAACGGTTTTAATAACATTGTGACGTCACTGACGTCAAGACGTTAATTGATAGGGACACGTGTTAACGTTCTTGCACAACTAGACCCTGTACTCTATAATCTGTAAAAGTTTCATTCAAATTGGACTATAGATATTTGAGATCTAGCGCTAACAATATTTGTATCATGACGTCACTGGCTGCCATCTTAAATGACGTCATGACAATTTCTGACGTTCATGCACAACTCATTTTAATTACCTACAGGCTTTGAAAGTTGCATCAAAATCTGATCATAAATGAAGGAGATATAGCGATTACAAGATTTGTTAAATGACGTCATTGACGGCCATTTTGAATGACGTCATGACGTTAAAACTGTCAGCGTCGACTGAAACATTGACACTAATGGATTTTACAGTAAAAAAACATGAACAATGCAATCTCTGAAAAAAAAAGAATTTTTATTTCATTGTGACGTCACTGACGTCAAGACGTTATTACATAGAGACATTTTTTTACGTTCTTGCACAGCTAGACTCTGAACTCTACAATCTGTGAAAGTTTCATTCAAATCCGACTATTAATGTTTGAGATCTAGCGCTAACAAAATTTGTATCATGACGTCATTGGCGGCCATCTTGGATGACGTCATGGCAATGTTCGACATTCTTGCACAACCCAACCTAGTTCCCTACAGGCTGTGAAAGTTGCATCAAAATCCGATCATAAATGAAGGAGATATAGCAATTACAATATTTCTTAAATGACGTCATTGGCGGCCATTTTGAATGACGTCATGACGTTAAAACTGTCAGCGTCGACTGAAAGAATGACACTGATGGATTTTACAGTAAAAAAACATGAAAAACGCAATCACTGAAAAAAATGAATTTTCTCAACATTGTGACGTCACTGACGTCAAGACGTTATTATATAGGGACACGTTTTTACATTCTTGCACAACTAGACCCTGAACCCTACAATCTGTGAAAGTTTCAATCAAATCCCATCGTAAATGCATGAGATAAAGCGATAACAAGATTTGACAACAAACGCCAGTGGCGGCCATCTTGGATGACGTCATGACCCCAAAAGTTTCGGGACACTAAGTCAGTTTGAGCTATATCAATGTGTAAAATTTAGAGGCCGTGCGACCAGTCTTACTATGAAAAGTGCTGGGGAGAAGAAGAGGAAAAAGAATAAGAATAAACAGAACGAAAACAATAGGTTTTCCACTGAAAAGTGGAAAGCCCTAATAAACAGAACGAAAACAAGAGGTCTTTCCACTGAAAAGTGGAAAGCCCTAATAAACAGAACGAAAACAAGAGGTCTTTCCACTGAAAGGTGGAAAGCCCTAATAATTCCAGTATGTGAATTACAAGAAATCAATATTGTAAATTTAATAAGATTAAACAAATGACTTTGTTGGAAATTATTGTCACAATGACAAAAGAGTAATATAGAAAAATCTTAAAAAAATCCTAAATACCTATAGCGAAAATGGTATCTTCCAGAAATTATAATTTGGATTTAGTTGAATTTTAGCTCAGTTTCAAGCCTTATGGAAGAAATATATTATTTGCGATGTATTATTTCCACGGATTTAAAGAAATTGAAGGTAAGAATGAATATTTATTATTTTTTAAGTTGCTAATATATAAAAATAGAGATTAAAAGTTTCTTTAATATAATACCGCATACATGTCCGTCCCTCCGTCCGTCCGTCCGTCCGTCCCTCTCTCTTTCTCGCTCTCTCTCTCTCTCTCTCATGGGATAATGTAGGGTCCTTATATATAAGGACTCTGGATGATGTGAACTATCGAGTTTTATTTTTCACAGCCAGTTGTTGCAATGTATGATGTGTGCATTTTAGAAATGAAAGACGCCAATTATTTTTAGACACTCGTATATTTCATCCTTTAAGTACTCACAAACTTTTATACGGCATCGACCAACTAAAATACGAGGAAAATCATATTCTATTTACTCAAGTTCAAAACTATATTAAAAACACTAAACGATTCCAAAATCCTTAACTTTGTATCAATATAGCCTTGTATTTTGTCTATATCTACTGTCGCTATGTTTCTATCAGCCTGAACGGGGATATTGTGGTGTTATTTCGGTGGGGATTGCGTGGGGGTAGAATGGCACGGCAGAGTTTACTTTTTTGGATTTTTTTATGATTTTTTTCTTCGTTTTTCCTTATCAAATTTATATTTAAATATATTGTTACAATTTCAAACCGATAATCATGTACACTTTTTCAGCCACATTGGAGAGAACTGTAACTAATGTTGTAATAACTTGTAGTTCAATCCATTTGCATATGTTTCTAGGAATATTGTGATGTTGAATTGATGTATTGTAACATATCTGCAATAAAATATTATTAAACTAAATGTAAAAGCAACTTTATTTAGAGGGAAAAAAACTGTTAATTTTAAATATTTAACTTTAACTTGAAAATGTTCTTATTAAGAAAATGAGTGGTAGTTTTTGAAAATCGGTCAAGTGCATTGTAGTATTATTAAGATATATATCGTTGTTTTGACATACACAGACATACGGATAAGGGATGCACGGGCGGATTCATTCGTATGCGAATTAAAATATCAAGTACTACATATAACGCGTAGCTAGAATTTGACAAATTGAAATAAACCGTACATTAATTTATATATAACCACATAGGACATCATTCTAAAAAAAAAATTACAAATAAATGAAAGTTTAAAACCAGACAATATTATTAAATTTCAGATCGTGTTTAGTTTTAAAACCAGACAATATTATTAAATTTCAGATCGTGTTTAGTCATGACTAAACACGATCTGAAATTTAATAATATTGTCTGGTTTTAAACTTTCATTTATTTGTAATTTTTTTTGTAATACTTGTAATGCGTGTAATGCACTTGAAGAGTAAAGAAAGTCATCAATTGGGTTACATTTTTACGTGCTGTTCGATGTAAAATTACTTTGAATAAACGCAGACTTACTGTTATCTTTAACAGTTTGCATTATACACCATTATAGATAAACATCACGCAAATAAACGCAAGGTAGTAATTAAGAATTTGTATTTTTTTTAGAATTGTTCAACTACATTATTTCTGTATTAACTTGATAAAAGTAAACTATATAAGCCATAGGCCACTAAAAGAATTTACACTGAACATTTAAAATAAAAGACCCGAGAAGGTATATCTATCCCAACTATGGTTACGCGCTAGAGATAGAAATTTTAAACATGGCGGTAAAAAAAACGGTAATAGAATGCGTTCTAACAAAAATACCAATAAAGTCAGTAGGTGTTCACAACTTATGGGGAAAAAAATGTCACAACGAACATGCGGTCCCGTCAGAGATATAGAGAATTTGGCTTTAAAATGAACTTTTATTTGACAAACTGTCAATAAATTAACATCATTAGTACATAATACAGATATTAGATTCTAATACATACGTTATAATTTATTTAATAAAGTGTTTATGGTGAATTTAAAAACAGAATTTGATCCTGTTTATTACTCTGAAGTTAAATTTAAAAATGATTTTTTGTTTTTTTCTTGTTTTTTTATACATTTTTTTTTATTTAAAGAGAAAACAAAACAAAAGCTTTAATATCCCTACAATGTTAAAAATTGAAATCAGTTTTATCAGACGTATACTCGGTAGACCGACTATTCTTACAGTCTATCAGGGCTTTATATGTTTAAGATTTCACTAAGGATTAACCTATAATTATTAAAAATGCATCGATGTTAGCCGTTTTTCTTACCTTGATTTTCTCTGTATTCTTCGCATTTGCAGTAAATTTCCAAAATGGCGGAACCGGAAGACAAGTTATTCGGGTTTAAAAGTGGGAGACCAGTCCCTTCATATAAAGCCCTGAGTGTATTAAGCTTGTATAAGTCCTTTTATTATGTGTTTGATTATATAAATTATTTAAAATAAATCTAATAAAAAAAAAATACAAGCTTTAATGTTTGATTGTCTTCTCGTTTATTTATTTCAGATCCACCGAATAATTATGAGTTTTATTTTTAAATGAAAATAAAAATAATTTTAGAAGCATATTCTGTAATTGTAATTATTTAAAGCTGTTGGCTTACCTGTAAGTGGATATGCCATTACATAATTAAATTTACATTGATATGTTTATTAAAGATCGTTTTTTTTTATTCATTTCTTAATCTTAAAATACACATTCACATATGTACAAACAACAAAAGTCTATTAGGGCCTCTCACAGCATATTTTGCGACTCCATTGTTTTATACTGGCCATACTGGCCCTTATCAGTCAGTGTTTTATTGACCTTTATCAGTAAGTGTTATGTAACACATTGATTTTCCTACTAATTACATGTTGGGTTTGTGGGGTGGGGTGTAATTTCTGCACAACATGTTTAGACATTTAAAGCGAGCGTCCTGTGTATATATCGTCGAGGTGCTCCGCTTTAAATTAAACGCACATATGATTTATTCATTGTTTGATTATGTAACATGTTTATGTCACTGCATGTATAATTATGTATAAAAAAAGCAAAACAGTTTAATTAAATAAAATGTTTTATCCAGACTTTTTAAATCTTATAGTAAGTTCTGAATAGAGATAGCTGTAACACACTATATAATCAACCTTTTCGTATATCTGATGACGCACATCTACAAAGCCTTCAATATAAACTATTCCATAGAATTATGTTTACAAATGCGAGACTATATAAATGCGGAATGTCAGAAACAGAATTATGTCCACTTTGTAATATTAACACAAAAAAAACAATGATTCATTTGTTTTATGATTTCAAGTGGTCAAAGAATGTCTTAATACGTTTATTTTACCAATTAAGAGACAATTGTGAAATCTCAGTTGAAATGAACCCCCAAAATATTCTTTTGGGCCCAGAATGCTTATCAATTTCAGATATTATAATACGAGGGGTGATCGAAAAATAATGAGACTGATCTTATAACTCAAAAAGTATTTGAAATATCAAAATGAAACTTACGACAAAATGAAGCGCACTCTTTAATTATTCCGCAAGCACTACAAATATCAATATATATGTGTTTAAAATGACAGAGGAGGTACCTGACACGGGAGCGGGGCAGTCTCTCAATGACGTACGACGTCAAGTTCATGAGTTTGATGTTGTGTTATCCTAACGTTATTCGAAGTACTCTCCCATACATGAGATACACATTTGTGTCGCTGAATCCACTGGTCAAATATGTCTTAAATCTTATGAACAGTTCCGTAACTAAATCTGATCGCATATGTCTCTGACCCTTACTCGTCGATCACCATTACAACTTCTTTAATCGTTTCCACTAACGTTGCGTTGATTATCGTATGTCTTCCGCGCCCCTCGTCATTTTCTAAAGTGATTCGTCCTTCCTTTAAACGTCGATGCCATGTAAAAACAAGCGCACGGGAAACTGTGGGTTTCGTAGACGCTCTCTGAATCATCTCATAGGTTTGTGTAGGTGTTTCTAACTGATAATTCAAATTTAAAATTGCGCGATTTTCCTTTGAATCATTTGACGTCATTTTTAAAACGATCTTCTGCTAAGTAACGGTTGCTTGTTTTGCCGATTTTAAGATAACGGAAAGAAATATGACGTTGAAATTTGGCCTAACGGCACAAATGATGTCATTCAACAAGCAGACGAAGTCGCGCTAAAATCTGTGTATTAATTCAGATATTATAAGGATGTATTCGTAAAAATCAAAGTTATTAAAGTGTACATACATTTTACTGCCCCGGTCTAGCGTAAGTGGGTAACCATAACAACACCAAAAGCATCTTATATATTTTTTCAAATTAAATATAATTTATTTATTTTGTAGAAATGTCTACCTAATGTCGCAATATTTATTGAAGAACTAAAACGTTCTAGAAATCTTGAGTTGTACTCAACATACCCCATACTGAAGTCAAATCATATTAAAGAAAGATGGAATATTGTTCGAACTATGTTGAACAATTAAGGTTTTCATATTGTGTATTTGTTTCTCGTTAACACTTTTATGACGTTTGCGAGTGGTAGATTGTTAAACAAAGTAGAAATGTTTCCTCTAATTCTCTCCTTTTCTCATTTGCAAATTGTATATGATAATTGATGTACTCTTGATGTCTGAATAAAATATTAAAAACAAAGAAATATTTATCATTATGTATACAGTTATTTATACCCGTAAACTGTCCATATAATGTCAAGTCGGAATAACCGTGCTCTCCCCTCGCCCCGGTTAATACAATAAAATGTATTGTGACTTGAAAATACGCATCATTCTAATACACCCGCACTATTTAACCTAGTTTAAAATATCTCGTTATATTGAACGATATATCACTGTAATTTTTGCAACGTTAGGAGAATAAGCATTGCGCATTGCGCATTCATTACGCATTGTAACGTACGCAACGTTAGGAGAGGAAGCAAAGCAATGCGAAAGATTTCAGATGTGTGCGTTATTTTCACATTTTAGGGGTATTAGTCTAGAAATAGAGCATCGTTTACGGTGAATTATCTATAATATATCACGGTTTGTCGTTCAATTGTAAACAATAATTTCACTCGCCCGAAGTTTACAAGTTTACAATTGAACTCCAAACCGTGATATATTAAACGATAATTCACAGTAAACGATGTTCTATTTCTTAAATAACACAATCTATATAGAATATTCCACAGGATTCAGCCCCCAAACGATAAATTGTAATTGAGAGAAATTTGAAGGGTTGTGTCTCAAAGGCTCTAACATCGCCAAATAACTGCAACATTCACTACAGAATCGTTTATCCAAACCCTATACAGATTTTCAGGTCACACAATAATGTATATGTCCTGATTACAATTATAGGTTTATTCACGGGTTCTTAAAATACACGCGATTGAATATAAGTAAATTTAATTATGGGTTGGTAAATTATATGTCGTCGTCAGTAGGTTTAGAAACGGTATACATCTGTTGTAAACTTTACCTGTTGATGTCGGGATAGGGACTTTCAGCCACTGACTCATATACTAGCATGTTCAATCAAAAACACTTTCTTTATTCAATTCATTATTTAATGTATACACAGAAAATACTTGATTTCAATTCACATATTTCCTATAAAGTTAGGAATGCATTCTTGCGATTAAATACTCAGAGCATTAAAAACCGTAACTGTTTTGATTTTCGATTATGTTTTAGTTCGCTGTAGTTTTTTCTAAACATGTTCTTGTCATATAGTGATATACAGTATGAGCTTCTTACATGGCGGTATGTTACGTGGTTGTTGTTAAACCAAACACATACAAACATGCAATGTTTTACGCAAGCGTAAAATGCTACAGAGGACAAAAATGATCTGGAGAAGAACTAGAGGACTCAGATTAGTTTTAGAGGGGTTGATGCACTATTTTCAAACACGATTTATTTTAAGAGGCTCTGTAAAACTTGAAAAAAGCTGAAAGAATTATCAAAATTCCATGAAAAATAAAGGAGATATGACCAGTTGCAAATTTGAAGAAAAAAAACATAAATGAAGGCGGCCATCTTTGAACGAAGACGTCATCGCGCCTTTTTACCATATATGGTATATTGACAAAATATCTTTTAAAGCAAAGAAAATCACTGCAAATTGATTAAAAAATATATACAGTTGTAAAATGTATAACTGTAGTAGTATTTTTCATTTGCTGTGATTTCTTTTACTTTAAAAAACGTTTTGTCAATATACCATATATGGCAAAAAGGCGCGATGACGTCATCGTTCAAAGATGGTCGCCTCCATTTATGTTTCTTTTCAAATTTTCAATAGGTCATATCTGCTTTATTTTTCATGGCATTTTGATAATTCTTTCAGCTTTTTTTGAAGTTTTTTAGAGCCCGTTAAAATAAACCTTGTTTGAAAATACATGAAATAGTGCATCAACTCCTTTAAATTATAACAAAATGTCACATGAGCTTAAACACTATTAAGACATAAGGCTGATTATCAAGCGCAATTCGCGAAATGTTTTTTTTTACATCAGCCACATTCTTACCCGTAGTACAAATCCTAGGACCCCGCCTCCCTAAAATACATCCTCAATACCATCAGTAGGGATGTTTTCTACCAAACATATTATTTTCACGACATAAGACTTCGCTCCGCTCCATAATGCTATGCATCCATGCATTTTGAGCACACATTTGTAACACTGACTGTGTGCGATTGCGTTACAAAAGTGAGAATTCCAAAGTAACTATTCACAGCCACCTGACAGTTATCCATATCGTACAAACTCGCTAACTTCCGTAGACTATCGGAACTTGAGGCTGTTCCGAATCATATAATTGCGGTGTTAGGTATAGTTGCATGTGAAATGGATACTTTCTGCATGAAAACAAAATAGCATTTTAGAGTGCGTCCATAGTAATTTCAATAATGTAACATGGTTATTCAGCGGTTTATATGTGGGAAAGGGTTGAACACGTGACGAAATCAGCTTAATCTCCCTGGTGGCTGGTCCGAAAATATGTAAATAAGTTTGAGCAGACCAGTAGGTCATATACCACTATTGCATTTCCCATAGGCCTCCATTATAGCCTTTTGGCCTACAACCCCTATTCCTATATCCGAACTGATGATAAAACCTAAAAACCTGTTAAAGAACTATCTTAGAGACACTCAAAAATGACCAGCAAATTGGGACTATTGTATTGCGTTAAGCCTATAATATTGCACTAAAGGTGGGCTCCCCAAGAATGGCAGTAAAGAAATTTCACTTTTTGCAAATATACTCTCAGTACAATTGTACCCCTAAAAATGCAAATTTCAGTCAACATATCCTAAATGAACATGTTTTATGTTGGAAATATATTTTTTGGATGTTTTATGGGGATTTGTTATGATTTGGTTAATTTAATCCAATCAGAATCTACCTTACAATCTAACTATATGCCCTAATAGACCTATACTTTTTTCAACCAATCAGAAGCCCCAAATCAATAGTGGTATGGGTACCAGTAAGCGAGTTGTCTACTATACTGTCTCTGTTTAAAAGAAACTAACCCGCCAAATAACTGCACAATTAAATTTCACTACAAAACCGATTATTAAAACACTATCCAGATGTTCGGGACCGTATTTAGCCTCATAAAACGGTTGCGGTAGTGCATTGATAGGGTAAAATAGTTCGTTTTCAACTAAAAGGATTAAACAATGTGTTAATAAAACCAGTCATTAGCCATTATGCGTCGAGCTGGCGAAGCGAGCGAGAAAAAAATTTATACTGAGGGCGTGCATCGAAATTGTTTAACACAAAAATGATTTAACAATGTGTTAATTAAACCAGTCATTATCCATTATACGTCGAGCGAGCGAAACGAGCGAGAATTTTTTTTATACTGAGGGCGTGCATCGAAATGGTTTAACACAAACAGGATTTAACAATATGTTAGTTAAACCACTCATTGGCCATTATGCTTCCAGCGAGCGAAGCGAAAGAGAAAAAAAATTATACTGAGAGCGTGCATCGAAATTGTTTGATATTTTATCTACAGTAACATGGACATACATGCATGATCCGGAAACTTTATGGGGGTGGGGGAGGGGGCGCCGGGTGCGCTAGTGCGTAGGATATACTAACATGTACGTATATGATAGATAACTCGAAAGTATATGAAAGTAAGTATGAAAATAACATGTTCCGACGCGATTCTAACGCGTATGTACCTGATACGTATATTACTGGGCTTATATTACGGTAGCATAGCATACGGCTGTCACAGTCACATCGACACGTGTCAGTATTACTAACGTTTGCGTTAGCTGTAACTTTCGAACGTATATGTGAGCATCATCATCATATAATCTTGATATTTGTTTTAATTTATATTTCATATAAATCATATTTCATATTATAATATGAAATAGTTGATATCCATTAAACATATTTTCAGGAGTTTGTGTTTAACATAAACAAGTATGTTAACATAAACTAGTACGCTACTTAACGACTTAACACATAACTTAAACTGTTGACATAGTTTGCACGTGCATTTACAAGAATTTGCTTTATAGTCTTTTTCAGAAACCGGAAACTTAAGGAAGAAAAGACAGGTGGATCACATAACGATTTTCCTTAGCATATACCACTGATAAAACAGAGCGCACATGTTTTTTTCATTATGTATTGCATTATGTTTAATTTGATATTTCGACTTTATTGATGTTCACATTGTTGCTGCTACTACTACTGCTGCTACGACTGTTACTGCTGCTAATGCAACTACTGCTGCTTCTGCTACTACTACTACTACTACTACTACTACTACTACTACTGATGTTGCTCTGCTGCTACTTCTATTGCTAATGCTGTTGTTCTGCTGCAGCTACCACTATTACTACAGCTGCTGCTGCAGCAGCTACTACTACTGCTGATGCTGCTACTAATACTGCTACTAATACTGTTGTTGCCACTACTAGTCTACTACTGCTATTATTTCTACTACTACAAATATTATTATTAGTAGTATTAATGGTATTAGTAGCAGTAGTAGAAGCAGTTCCAAAAGTAGTAGTAGTAGTAGCAGTAGTAGTGTAGTAGGAGGAGCAGTTGTTTAAGGTATAGTATTATCATCAACGAAAGCCGTAGTAGTAGTAGTAGTAATTGTTTTGTTATTTATATGCACTCGTTCTTCATCGTATTACGCTCCTAAAGTCTCGCAATATTGTTACGCTGAAGAACTCATGCATATATCCCCATACATATTTAATAACCTATAATTATTCAAAAAATATATCACTTTTAAGTTAGAGAGATGTCTCTTTAACTTCAGGATGTATCTCTTTTTAACGAGATATCTCTGTTCTTTGAGAGATATCTGTTTTTAAGATATATCTCTCGCTCTGAATTGAATTGAATTGAATGTTGTTTAACGGCTCATCAACACAGTATAGGTTATTTAGAGCCGCCCCAGATACATAGGAATCCGGGAACCTGCCCTACTCTTATTATCGAAAAGATTCCTATGGTTCTTTAACGTGCTCGGAGGATAGACCGATACACGGGACCGCCCGGTTTACGTCCCCATCCGACGGACGAGGTTAAGGTAAAGTGTCTTGCCCAAGGACACACCGACGGAATTCAGTGGCACCACGGAGGATTGAACCCGGGGCCTCCGGTTACAAATCCGCCGCGCTACCGACTGCGCCACGCCAGCCCCTCTCTCTCGCTCTGATGACTTTTGTGTATTCGTGTCGATACGAAAGCTCATTCGCTACTGTATTGGTAACAAATTGGCGAATACGATCCCACATATTGTAGGTTAAGCACATATGTCACCAGGTAAGCTATATTATTCAGGATACTTGTGATTGAAAAAAATCATTGTTCACCGTCTAGATGTAATATGCGTTGTTTTTAGTGTGGACCCGTGCCTGTTACAAGAAAAAGATTACCATGCTAAAGCACGATAAAATATATTTTCTCACTTCGAGATGAAAACAAATCCTATATTCACGACAAACCAACAAATATCCTCTATAAATTGTTATTTAAATAATGTATTTATTTGTTTAAAAGTGTCTCGTCAGTTGATTGTGTAAATCACCAAAACTACATATTCATGGTCTTTTCTTCTTATTGTGACAAAACGAGGAAATTACCTCAATATTACATGAATAGGATTTACACATGACTCAAAAACAGTTTGTTGTTACTTGGCACTACTGCGGCATTGGATAGGATCTACAAAAGACTCAAAACACAGTTTGTTATTACATGGATCTACAAAATGCTCAAAAGGCAGTTTGTTGTTACTGGGCACTACTACTGCAAAACGAGGAAATTTCCTCGTTTTTACATGGATAGGATTTACTAATGACTCAAAACACAGTTTGTTGTTACTTGGTTCTACTGCGGCAAAAAACGAGGAAATTTCCTCGTTTTTACAGGGATGGGATCTAAAAAAGTTTCAACACGCAGTTTGTTGTTACTGGGTACTACTGCTGCAAATGGATAGGAGGAACTTTCCTCGTTTTTACAGGGATGGGATCTACAAAAGTTTCAAAACGCAGTTTGTTGTTACTGGACACTACTGCTACAAAACGAGGAAATTTCCTCGTTTTTGCATGGATAGGATTTACACATGACTCAAAACACAGTTTGTTGTTATTTGGTTCTACTGCTGCAAAACACGAGGAAATTTCCTCGCTTTTACAGGGATGAGATCTACAAAAGTTTCAAAACGCAGTTTGTTGTTACTGGGCACTACTGCTGCAAAACGAGGAAATTTCCTCGCTTTTGCATGGATAGGATTTACACATGACTCAAAACACTGTTTGTTGTTACTTGGCACTACTGCTGCAAAACGAGGAAATTTCCTCGTTTTTACACACATGACTCAAAATACAGTTTGTTGTTACTTGGTTCTACTGCGGCAAAAACGAGGAAATTTCAAATTTCCTCGTTTTTACATGGATATCTACAAAAGACTCAAAACACATCTTGTTGTTACTGGGCACTACTGCTGTAAAACGAGGAAATTTCCTCGTTCTTCTATGGATAGGATTTACTCATGACTCAAAACACAGTTTGTTATCATGTTTACTGGGCACTACTGAGGCAACACGAGGAACATGGATAGGCATAACTGCGGCAAAACGAGGAAATTTCCCCGCCTTTTGTACATGTACTTTAATTTGATTGTGTTTGTTCATTGTACATACCTTTTAATAATAAAGATTGATACTATATATTGTTTTACGTTGTATATTATGCCATGAAAATGCGAGGAAATTTCCACTCTCGTATCAATGTGGCCTCTGTATGGAGCACATTTTAGCTCTTGGACAGCACGTTTTTTTGCAAAGTGAAAATTGGGCGGTGTTTATTTGCATTTTTACCCTATATAAAATGCTCATTTATATAGTGAAAAGGGGATTTTATTGGCAAATCCCTTTTTATTCTGGCGCCTCTTAAATGCAATTTCGCCAATAGTCGTAACGATCATGTGATCGGTTATTGGCCCGGTCAGGTGACCGGGCCAATAACGGTCAGGTGACCAGGCCAATATGGATATGCATTTTCGACCCGGTCACATGACCTAAATTTGGCGTATCGGACCGCATTTCTGATACGGCTCATTTCTCGAGAGCTTTATTGTAGGGTAATTGTGTGCATATTGCGGGTCAAAAATGCGTATATATATGATAAATACTTTTAACAAACACGAGCTATTTGTCCTAATAATGTAATACAAATATATCCCAACTATATCCCAAAGTAGCCCAAAGCTCCCATAAAGTCTGATTTATCAAAATATAGACCCTGTACTAAAGATATAAATTTGTATAGTTATTCTTAAGTCATATATAGAGTATCTATTTATTCCGTAAATAGAATAAAACAGTGTTGCATATGGCTATTAAATACTTGTGCATGTGTTAAAAATAACGCAAGCGTGCTTTGTTTAAGGTTCATTAAAGTATTGAACCAGCAGATCACTTAATGTAATCTAGAAAATGGATACTAGTACAAGATACGACGCGGTTCATTAGTATTGAACCCTCAGAACGCCTATTGTGGGCCGAAGTATCATTATATAGGTACTAACGGAATTGTAAATGGTTCCACTAAATTTAATGTGCTGAACCCACAGAATATTAATATTCTGTGACCGATATACGGTTCAATACTATAACATGTATAGTATGTATTTCTATTCTTAGTATTATGTATAAGGTTCATTAATGTATTGAACCAACATATCACTTAATGTAATCTAGAAAATGAGTACTAGTACAAAGAAATATAAAAAAGATCGGACAGGGAAGTAGCATTCAAGGAGGACAGTGAACCACAAAACACAGAAACAAACACGCAAAACAGACAAACAAGAAGGCAAAAGCAATTATAAATGCAAACGACATCACAAACACAAAAGGGTTGACAATAGGGCTACCGCCTTGGAACTGGCAGTGGCAAAATTGGGGGTTTAAACCGGTTCTAGGGTGCACCAAACCGCACACTTACCCTGCTGTAATCCCATTTAAACAGGACAGTGTAAATAAAAAAATCACCGCCATGATCTTATCTCTAACCAACTAGGCAGCATCAATATGCAATATAAGTAAAACACAAATATGCTCGTGTAAATATAATACAAAAATCAATAGCCTAGAAAGCCACAATGAAGGTACTCAATGACTTGGCAGAAGCCAGAGCAGTAAAAGAATAAACCATTAAGGACACGACAAGAAAGATCATAGACAAACATCAAACGCCACCGTCTCAATGGGCTTTAAGTAGGCGTCATCATAGGATCCACAGTCTGTCCGGTCATCGTACAATTAAAGAGGAAAGCATAGTGGCGAACTGTAAAAGGGTCCACCACCAAGCATGCAGTACGTTGCAAAATGATAGGGTCATAGCCTCTTTTGATAAACTTTTTAACAAGTTTAACAAAGATAGTATGAAAGTGATCATGACCAAGAATCTTACGAAGTTTATAAATCACATCACCATAGAAGTCAGGTTGTGATAGTCCTTGTCGCAGAAGAGTCCTTAAATTGCTTTTATATTTGGAAAGAAGATCATGGTTACGATAATACAATTTTGCAAAATCTTTACGAAGTTTATGGTAACGGTAATCCTGATTGAGTAACTTATTAGTTATACAACGATTACGAATATTAAAGTCCTCAACTCGAGTACAAGCTCTAGAAAAACGAATAAGTTGAGACACATTCACCCCATAAGAAGTAGCTCGGGGAACATCCCCATCCAAGATCCGCGATTCATTAGTACTGAACCCTCAGAACGCATAATTCGAGCCGAAGTATCTTTATTTAGGTACTAACTTAATTGTAAAATGTTCAACTAATGTCCTGAACCCTTCGAATCTCCTAGAAAATAATCAAATGATTACGTAGTGAATTAAAATAAACAATATACCAACAGAAGTATGTTGTGATTTACGGAATAAACCAAAAGCTATGTCAACACGAGGATAATTGAGTTGTAATGACTGCTAGTCAATATTTTACATCGGAATTATTCATCTGAGATTTCACAATGAAATGAATCTCACTCAGTATCTTAAATTCAGTAGTTATAAGAATATGTACTATACTTAAAGTTCTGCGATTACCTTCTATTTATAATGAATGAGTAACGCAGTTTCATGTAATCCGAATATATTAGCCTATTTCCTATATGTGATAGAGGAAGTATTATATGTACTATCATAATGCTTGACGTATTTCAATAAATAAGCATATTCTCTGTAAATAAGAATATGGGGATGTATTCATAAATATTGTTGTGAAGTTAAATACGTAGTAAAGATAAAATATGTAGTGTTGTTCTGTAACGATATGTACATAGAATACACCCACGAGTACACTCATTGTTTAATGTATAAATGGCTTACAAGGATGTTTCAATAAACTATATACGTATAGTCTATTCACGAGTACCTCCGTTACAGTTAAACTGTGTTTAATGCATATTGTTCACGTTTCCATTTTTGTTTTGTGTACTTGTGTATATGCTGTGTAAGATAGAAGACATATTACGTTTTTGGTGTGTAAATATAATCTATGCATGAATATCTTCGCAACAGATTACTAATCGTTATTTAATGTTTATAATAGTTTTAAAGGATGCTCATGCTGTGTGAGAGAAAAAGCATCACACTTCTTCAATGTGTGTGTGGGTAATTATATAGATGTATACAATTACGATCTCTATTGACGTTAAAGTTTTGCTGAGTGAGAAAAAAAATCATACCGACTGTTTGGTGTGCGAGTGTATAAATATCTATATTAATAATTGGTACATAATACAGGCCTTTTAACGGAACAGGAAAAAGAGCCACGTACGATAAGAGCCGTATTTGGCCCCAGGATTTTGAAAATTTCAAACGTGGAAATTCAAGATAAAAATGTAATACATTTACAGATAAATGTTTCATCTGTTTATAATAATGTAGAATAATATTCAAAACCGTATCTAACGAATATTGTGCCTTGAATGCAGTCAGGTACATGTAGGTCGTCTTGAGCAAAAAACGTGGAAAACGGCCATTATAAACGTCACCTGTAAAATAAACCAAAACGGCATCCCAGAGATATTTCCAGAATTCGTGCATAATGGTAATCCAAACCAAGCCTATAAATATCTCTGGGATGCCGTTTTGGTTTATTTTTGCCACAGTTGATTTAGTGTTTAAAAAAGCGTTAATTTGTATCGCTGTGTTACTATGAAGAGTTGTCGTTCATAACAAAACAAGACCGTATCTGAGGAGAGTTATCGAACTTATATACATGGCGCCATTTACTTCCTGGTTCACACATGGACGAAATAAACGCATTATTAGTCGATTTTCCGACGGTAAGTGTTATTATTGGTAAATTACACATACTATAATTATACATGTCAATTTATTGTAATGCTGTGTGATAATGTAGAGTTAGATTCCTACGAAAGCAAGTTTTAAGTGTTGTGTCATGTGATTTCGCGAGAGGACCGACACTCTTGTTAGATCACCATCAGGGGTTTATAATGATTGGATGGTGGTTTGATAGAGTATGCAGAAACTGAATAGTACTTTTCAGTTATAACGTGGAGCAGTAGGTTTTCATTTAAAGGGATATTTATATACTCACCAACTTTATTGAAAACTTGTGCAAATCATAGACCCTGTCTAACAGGCATTCATATTTGTTGTACATCCTTATAGCGCATCCTTGTCTAATCTGACCCACAGTGGTGAGAGCCGAGACGTTTTCAAACGCAACGTCTTTACCCTCTCGACCACAGATGCGCTTATCAAGGATGAGCCATATGTACCCCCATTTCACTCCCCACACCAAGTGACCAACCCTTACATTTTTGCAAGTAGACCGGTAGTTTAAACTGTGCTTGCCATATGCTGTTTTAATGCGGGGGTGGGGTAAAATTTTAATAACCCAGCAATCAGTGGTTCCAGTCTCAATGGTGCCAGTGGGTATCATCTCAGTGCCTAAGGGCATGACAGTTCCGTTATCAGAATCAGTTAAAATGGAAAATATTAATAAATTATCAATACCATGTATCCACGAAACACTTAAACATATATATGAATCTATCAGATAGTAATAGTTGGGGCACGGTTCCCAACTTCCTAAATGCCTATCCTTCCCACCTCTCTGGTTCGGCTTTAAATATCCGAAGACAATGTTTTGATGAGCTTTTAGTAATAATTCAATTCATATTTGTATATTTAACTATTACACTATCCAGTGTTAAGCAATAAAACATGAGGTGTCTGATTTGGTAATTGAATATTGCTATTTACTTCTTTTTAGTGAATAACACAAACCCACCATTTCAAGTGATAAATTGATATGCATCACACTCACAATGTTCATGATTTAGTGTCCCAAATCAATTCATATTCAAAAAAGTAATATTTGCTTTATATACATTGTTTTTATCTAACCTTAAATAAGCATGTTATGACAAGTTTGTGTTGTTTTTTTCAGTGTCTGAGCATGTGTAAGCTGTAAGAATTGTGACATGGTCTTGAAAGTTGACATTGTCTTGGAAATATCATGGTGACATGATATTGTCTTCTTTGACGAACAATCGGTATGCCGTTTAGCTTTTAATTCATGTATTTTTATTTTTAGAGTCAGTCTTCAACTTACTTGAATCTACAAATATGTTTATTTATAAACAGACTACAGTAGAAAAAGAGTATGATAATGGACCTTTGGAAACGGCCGAGCACGACACATACGAAATATTGCAGTCTCGGTTTGATTGAGACTGTTCATGAGCGGTAGTGAAATATGTTGGCTATCGCTCACGCCCTCTAGCAGAACTCAATATTTATAAAATCAATAGTACAGACATTTTAACCATCCTCAAGATGGCATGCATATGGCGGTGGACATGGTTTATACTGCTTCCCCATGTCGTACGGCGTATGGTCCCAGTATCTAATAAAAAAAATGCACCGAAGAGCGAAATAAACATAATGGAATTTAGTTGGGGAGCAGCGGTTATGAAGCCTGCGTATCACAAGTAACAGCCAAAATACTAAATAAAAAGCGGACAACATATCCTATGAGTGGTTAAACAATTACAAGCAACGATTTCACGTTCTATGATAATCATTACACGTATAATAACAGTAACGCTTTATATGTCCTTATGGGGAACCATTACATTGATTATAAGCTACACTTCTCACGTACTATGATAAATCATTACACGTATAACAATTCACTGTTTCCATGTCCTTGTGGAAAGCCTTTACATTTCCTACAAGCTACACTTCTCACTTAATATGAGCAATCATTACACATATAACATGGATGTTCTGCAGGTTCGAATCCCATTGGAAGCCAGATTAGCAAGTGAACAAGTGTATATTCTTATGGATGGCGGGAGATATACAGTACTGTACTTTTTGCTTGCTAAATACGAAACTTGGCATGCTTTTTGGATTAGTTGTTCGTTATTTTACCATATATTTTTTTGCAATAATTATGCATTGTTTTCAACAGTAAGGAATAATATATTTGAAATACAATTTATTTTGAACTCTGTGATAAAAACACGTTTGGGATATATAACCTGATCGGGTTTATTTTAGAGTCATCTAACATCAGGTTCATTGATTTCTATATGTAGGGTCTATTATATATCTCCGTATTGGGTTTCAAAAGAAATTATCTGGTAGGTCACGTACGATGTCTTTCAATGATTTAGGAAACATAAATAGAGTTTATTTCACCGGATAAAATCAGCAAATTGAATTGAAATGAAGCTCTGCCACATGTATTCGTCTACATTATTTGAACGGCCACTAATTACTTTTACATGGAATACCTATAACTATATTATTACATGCTCAAGGGATGAACTTAGGCCCAACACTTTTAAACCTGGCATTGATTGAATATCCCCTAATTTCTTAGAGAGAAAACATGACGGAATATATGGACGTGTTACATACATTGGTCCAATATAAATGCAACGGAGTCGATGAGCCCATTCTCCTGAGGAATTAGGACTCAATCTGGCTTGATTTAAACAGCGACCGCGCTTCATTCAACGATTGAATCTTCATTTATTAGTATACTGTATCTAGTTCATCAATTAACCATTACAGACTTACACGTCTGAAATTCCTGTCAACCACGGTGCAGTGAGGGTGGCTTTGGCGAACATACCGGAGGTCGTGTGCTCGATTGGCGACCGGGGCACACTTAACTAATAGCGTCATTGCTTGAAGCTGATGATATAAGTGTTATGCAATGACTGGTCGGGTCCCATGTCAGTTTTATGTGACTGGATAAGTCATGGCATGTTTCTGCGGCATGATTCACTTCCATCTATATGTACTATTTGGGCACACTCATTGTACTTATCGTATTTGAGCAAATTTGTACTAAGACACACGTATTTAAGTATACGTTCTTACATACTGAAAACAATATTCTGATTAAGAAAACATTTATGTTGATTTTACATCGGTGTGTGTATCATCTCGCTGTGATATAATCACAATAAACTATAATAACTCACAAATCAAAGAGCTATACTAATCAGAATTCTTCATTACGCAAACATATGCATAATTATGCAAACGGCTGTTCATTTTGACGAACTAACATCATTTAATCTCCAGTATCAGAGCCGTAATCTTAATGAGAAATATTCATGACGCAAATATTATGCAGACCAATTCACTTAGTAATTCTGGTCGTTAACAGCTGGTTCATAACATGAGGACCTATGTCTTTATCAAATGCATATCCATACTCTGTCGGATCTGGCATATTTAGCATGTCCTCTCCAAATCAGTAACTGATATGCTCATTTGATAGATGAAGTAAAAATCTGTTTAGGGAAGGTGGGTGGGGGTTAACTAACTGCCTTGGTTTTAAACTCTTGTTTTCAAGTACCCTTTTTATTCTCAACGTATTCAGAGACATACATTAATCGGACAGATAACTTCTAAGCCTCACCGGCACTGTTCATCATTACATGGAATGCCATTTTCATGCCAATTTCAAAGAAAGAGCTACATGTGTCGCACTCTGTGAGTTTGTAAACCATCGGCAAGATCCGCTCACATTAACGTTTATCAACACTATCATGTTTAATCTGGTCAAATCTAAATGCTTGCCAGTCTCAAAGAATTGATTTTCCAAACACAAACACAAATTGTACACTTTGAATAATTGCCATTCCGTCGAAAATGATGCTATCCACTTCATCGATACTCATTCATATCGATACTGGTGGCATATCATTTTTCATGTTTTCCATTATACAGGCCTTTTTGTTTGCAACCATTTTCCCATCATCACACAACTAACACAGCTCTTTCCGGAGGCATATGTTTTAATTAGTGTATGGTCATTAGCCCTAAGATGTCCTAAGTAATGAGGAAAATATTGCCTCATTACTTAGGATATCTTTTGATTTGCATTTCACAGAATCTTACTATTTTTCATTGTCTTTTTTAGTAAGAAATCAACAAACTATTATTGAGTTCTTCCTGTTATTCGTGTACTATTAAACGTTCAGTAAAACATCATTAAGTTGACCTAGGACATTTCATTGTCCGTTTGTTCGTTTTAGTGTAGTGTACACTGTACTGTATGCATTAGTATAATTGATTATAATTGAGTATATACTACTTTTTCTGTGTAACGGAAGCAGTCACATGGAACATTGGACTAAAATTCTGCCCAGAGCGGAAGGAGCTCTGCTCTGTCATCACAAAACATGTCAACTCTACCAATGTTAAACATTATTTTTTTCATTCTCAAACATATTAGTTACTTGCTGTTAGGTTTCTGATTGAAATGAGATTGTTCAAACAGCAACTTTATTCTAATGTCTACAGTTTACATGTGAATGTTCACTCTTCGCAAACTTTACCGATGCTCTGGTAAAATACTCCCAGGTAAGATAGTCGTATGAGGAGAAATACTTTTGAGTAGTTTGTTATGACTACTTCTTAATAATTTAGAATACACAGTAGTTAAAATAAACAACTTTACAAGATTACATGAAACAAAAACGTTTACTAAAATATCCCATTGCAGTAGCATCGCAAGCATAATTAACTCTGAAGTGATTATACTTTCAAGAGCTTCACTTCATGATTATATAGCCATCCATTCTGTGTGTTACATTGAGTATGACTGACTACTTTTAAGATACGAAGTAATTAGTACTGTAATGATGTTCTAAGGAAGTTCCAAGATATGGGGCGTTTATATATTTATATATATACTTGTGGGGTGTTCAAACAATGTTGGGTGCTTATGACACCCCATATTTTACGATGGTGCTTTTGTGGTTACAACCTGTGTCTGAAGTAATCTGTTTTTTATTCAAAATCATGATTAACTCTGATTTGAGTATACATTCAGGAGATCCACTTCTTGATTACAATTTATGGTGTAAGAATCTCACATTTAAACAATACAGTATATTATGTAAAAAAATCACAAATGTAAAAATGTCTAACGCTAAATGTAAAACATGACATGGTCTCAAATGTAAAATCTGGTCACCCTAAATGTAAAACAAAAAGGACGCTAAATATAAACAAAAATACGTACTCACAAATGTAAAAAAGGGAAAACAACAAATGTAAAAAAGGATAAAAATATCGGACAGGGAAAGCAGCATTCAAGGACGACAGTCAACCACAAAACACAAAAACAAACACGCAAACAGACAAACGAAAAGTCAAAAGTAAAAAAAAATACAAACGACATCACAAACACGAAAGGGTTGACAATAGGGCTACCGCCTTGGAACGGTCAGTGGCAAAGTAGGCCACTGGGGGTTTAAACCGGTTCTAGGGTGCACCAAACCTCACACTTACCCTACTGTCATCCCATTAAAACAGGACAGTGTAAATAAAGAAATCCCCGCCATGATCTAAACTCTAACCAACAAGGCAGCATCAATAGGCAATATAAGTAAAACACAAATATGCTCGTGTAAATATAATACAAAAAAAAACAATAGCATAGAAAGCCACAATGAAGGTACTCAATGACTTGGCAGAAGCCACAGCAGTAAGAGAATACACCATTAAGGGCACGACAAGAAAGAACATGGACAAACATCAAACGCCACCGTCCCAATGGGCTTTAGGTAGGCGTCATCATAGGGTTGTTCTGAGTACTGATACAAGAAACAGTAAAGACTATACCGATGACATGATTGCTGTTTTATATTTAGCATAATTAAAATAAAAACATAGAAGAATGAATCTATTTTTGTTTCAGGGAGCGTTACATAATTACATTACGTCTTCATTTTTCAAAGTTCATATCGCCCCCTTAGAGGTAAAAGGTGCTAACTAACATTTTCACAGAAAATGGTTTTCTGGCATATTTAGATTCCTTTTAATGATATGTTTCTTGTCAGAAAAAATCTTTATTGCATATTGAATCAATCTGGAGATATTGATTAAAAGGATAAGGTGCTATCTGCTTTACATAAAAGTAGTGTGCGGTAAAAGGAGTTATGTGTATACAACTTTGCGGTAAAAGGGGCCATTTGACAAATAGCACCTTTTCCCCCAAATTGTTACCTCAAAAGCATTGGTTTAAAACATGATAATAGGGCTAAGTGGCAAAAAGCTCCTTATTCCTGTAAGCATTTTTACATCTTGTGTATTGCTAATAACCAGGATTATTGGTGTGGACAGATTTGATATCACAGTACCTGTTCTGGTATGAAGCAAATTATGTTCTAATTACCTAATGACATTATTCTGTGTTAATCTTGCATTTATACAGAGATTTTTCAATGCTCACGCTCAATTAAAACAAAACAAAAACATAGATGGAAATAATAGGGTAAGTTTGTTCATTTAAATCAACTTACTGAATGCTAAAAGGAAGAAGAACATTGATGGAACCGAAAAGGCCAACGTTCCCCTGCGAAATTTTCTAGAACTGTGCATGAACAATTCTTGAACTGTTCTGGATAGATTGTTCAAGAACTGTTCTTGAACTGTACCTAATCTGTTCTGGTACAGTTCTAGAGCAGTACGTGAACGTTAAATGAGACAAATTTTCTAGAACGTATGTTCAAGAACAGTTCTAGAACTTATGTTTAAGAACAGTTCTTGAACTATCTGTACTGGAACTGTTCTAGAACTGTTACAAAACGATCTGTACTGGAACTGTTCTAGAACAGTTCTAGAACTATCTGTACTGGAACTGTTCTTGAACATAACCCAAGACTAGACATTTTGTCTCATTTAACGTTCATGCACAGTTCCAGAACTGCTCAAGAACAGATGAAGCACAGTTATAGAACTATCTGTACTGGAACTGTTCTAGAACTGTTCCAGAACGATATGTACTGGAAGTGTTCTAGAACAGTTTTAGAACTATACTGGAACTGTTCTTGAACAGTTCAAGTAAGATAGTTCTAGAACTGTTCTTGAACATAAGTTCAAGAAATTTTGTCTCATCTAACTCAAGAACAGATGAAGCACAGCTCAAGAATAGTTCTTGAACAATCTATCCAGAACAGTTCCTGCACAGTTCCAGAACTCCCTTGGCCACTAATTTAACCTACATAACAGTTAAAGAACAATTCATTAATTGAAACTTCAGAATGCCTGGTCATACTTGGTGAAATGTTACATATGATACTGAAATGAAATAATATCTGCAGTGCTGAATACCATTTTTCTGTCAGCAACAAAAACAGAAAGTCAATCCGCGAAAACACATGACAATAGGGGTTTCATTTTAAAATACTGTTTCTAAAGACTACATTTAGAAATTTCATCTTTCAAATACAACTATTAAATGTATAAGATGTTTTGACACAATAAGTAATGAAAGTAGTATCACAAAACACTTACATTTAATCATTAAATGATGCAAGCACAATCTTCAGTTGGACTGCCATTTTACCGCCAAAAATTCAAAAGAATGGCGTCTGCATTTTATTTGCAATTTTGTCAGAATCACTCAGGTGTCATATATTCTTTACCTACTTAAATGAAGACATGGGCTTTTAAACTGCAGATAATGTTATTATATTAAACTGTTCATGCATTAATGTCATTATCATATATTTGATTGTTAATAGTAGTATAGATTTGTTTAATTAATGAAGATGAACACCTGCGAAACATGTTCTTAATATGTTCTTAAACATTGAACATTTTTTAAGAACTATTGAAGAACATTTCAAGAACTGTAATTTTTCTTTTAACCTAATACTGTGTTGATGAGCCGTTAAACAACATTCATAAACATTCAGTTTGTTATGGAAAAACCTGTTCTGGAAATGGTGTAATAAATTATGTTGTTTTGTGGAAATACTCAAAATATTTGAAACTATTGAACTTTAATTTAATCAACACAAAATTTAAGTGCTACAAAATAATTGAATTGAATTGAATTGAAAGTCTTTATTTATCGAGGGTGACCCAATTAGTTTATACTAATCTAAATGTCTTTTTATACCAAGTTTATGGATAATTGTTTTCATGTCCCAGCAAAAGCCATCTATGTATACTTGGGGTGTGTTCAAGCTACTTAAAACAAAGAAATTTCATATTTCAGTTTAATACCTGTGCCTGTCAGCATTACAAAAATAATGCCTTTTTCAAACGCTGTATCAGTAAGAAGTGTGACTAATAAGGGAAGATCACAATAGTTTATTAGGTGGTTAATATTGTGACTAATGCTTACTAATTTAATGTATATTTACATTTGCACAGCTGTAATCGATTTGTAACGACATTCCTATTAAGATAACATATTTGTAAATATTTTAAGCACATCTTAATTACATTTCCTATTTGTAGCATGGTCACAGACAATTCTCTTTGTTCAGACACATGTGCAAATCGTTTAATTCAAAATAAGACCTGTCAGAATAACTGTGAGAATAACAGTGAGAATAACTGTTAGAATAACTGAAATAGAGCTGAAATGGACATGCTACAAAACAAATAGAGTATGGTTTCATCTCGTTGGTTAATTTAAACACCTCGATGGGCTACGCCCATCTCGATGTTTAAATGAACCAACTCAATGAAACCATACTCTATCTATTACTTAAAGGAATTTAGTTCACATTTTAAAGAACATTTGAAGACTTTAAATAGAGAAGATGTTCTAAAACTGTTCTTAAACAATTTCAAGAACAAATGAAGAACAGTTTAGGAACTTCAAGGGTTTAAACTGTTCTTAATTAGTGCTTAACACTTAAAGTTTAAGAACACTTAAGAGTTAAGAACTAATTAAGAACGGTTTAAGAACCCTTGAAGTTCCTGAACGGTTCTTCATTTGTTCTTCAAATTGTTCAAGAACATTTTTAGAAAATTTTCTCTATTTAAAGGTTCTTGAACTGTTCTAAACTTGTTCAAGAACCTTTCAAGAATATCTTAAGAAAAATTAAAGTTCTTGAAATGATCTTCAATAGTTCTTGAAAATGTTCAAGAACATATTAAGAACATATGTTCTAGAACAATGAATCAAGAACAGTTCAGGAACTGTTCTTAATGTTCTAGAACTGTTCATGAACTGTTCCTGAGTATAAGAACAGAGTTTCGCAGGGGTTTTGAGAAGAAAGATGCAATCTGTCAAAGATCATATCCGTCATACACATATCAATCGGCTGGATCAACTACTTGCCAGTAATGTACTGAAACGTGTGCCTGTCCGTGCTGACGGAAATTGCTTTTTCGCAGCAATTGCTAAATGTGTAAAATTTAATTATTCAATTTTGTCACACATGGATGCATTTAGAAATTCAGTGTGTGACTTAATGATGGAAAACATTGCAAGAAGACTGTCTTTTCCCTGTATTTTTTCGACTTGGTGTTGCTTTCGAAACTATGTCACATATAAAACACCTCTGCTTTTCCCCAAGAAAACTCGTACCTACTAGTTTTTGCTTCAAGAATAAAATGTTTTTACAAATTTTGTTTGCGTCAAAAGGGGCTATGTGTCAAATAGCACCTTTTACTCCAATTTTTCTTTGAAAATTGGTCCGTGGAAAAAGGCGCTATGTACAAAATTGATTATATTGATTGAACTATTGGTTTATTATTGGTTAAAATATGATTAATAAATAGTAGAAATATAATCCCAAATATGTGCTTAGTTTCGTTTTTTAGAATTAAAATCCTGATTTTTCACAAGTCCTTAAACCTTTAAACGCGATTTTCTCGAAATAATGAAAAATGCACATAGCACCTTTTACCTCTAAGGGGGCGATATGTGATCTGATTATTTGGACTTTATTCTTATATCGGATAGTAGTCTAGATACTGAAGGTGTAGGCGCAGTTTTCTCCCTCAAGAAGGGCAATCAAACAGTTATCAGTTGTCTCCAGTTGCCCCAACAAAGATGCAAGCACCAAATAGTGCCGGCATATTTGCTATCAGGCACCTTTCACAACTATACAAACTGCTTGATTGACCCCGTTTAGGAAAAAACTTTACCTAAACACCCAGTATATATTAATTTATTTAAATAAGATTTCACTGTCTCCTTTTTGTAAATAACTGAAACATTTACAAATTATCAAGCAAAGTCAGACGGAACCGGACAGTAGTCTTCATCATCGCTGTACATATCATATTCCGTCAAGGAATATTTTATTTTTCTACATTTTGCTTTTTTGTATTTTAGTTCAATAAGCTCTTCTGTTTTTATCGAGCTCACGTTCATAGTTATCCATTTCAACCAGCAATCGTCTTTGCTTATTGATTTTGCTTTTTTTGGTGTCTATACAATTATCACATATTACTTCATTTTCTATTTGGAGTTGCTTGCCTTTCATTAATTCTTTTCTATATATATCTTTTAAATTGTTTATTTTTTTGTAAACCTTTTATAATTTTCCTTGTTCCATTGTATATAATAATACTATACATACTTTTATTTTTAAGCTCTTATTTAATGTTTTGAATATCCTTAATCGGTACCCAGCTATTGAAATCCTCAATGCAACCCTTCCATTTAACCAATGCTTGTTTCTTTTTGTAATCACGTCGTATTACTTTTTCAATCCTGAATATTTCTTGCTTTGCTTTTATCATTTTTACTCATAGAAGCTTCCATCAGTTTGTTGGTTGTTTACATCTTTTAATGTGTATGTCACAGGATTTTTTTCAGTCCAATTTGGAGTTAAACTTTTTTCAAACGTTCTTTTATATTTGCTGATTCTAAGTTTATCTCCTATTTTAAACATTGGCTTAATTTGATTACTTCTCATTTTTCCATACACGTTGAAATACACCATTCCTTTATTATGTTCATCATTTGCTTTAGCCAGTGTCTGTTAAACCGTCCGATTACAACTGCTTTTTAAAAATTGTAAGTATGATATATTTCGATTTTATTGTATTCAAGACATTGCTTAAACGTTTTATTATAAAATTCTCAACCCTGATCAACCCACAGCAATTTACATTGTCTACCTGTAACTTATAACTTTTTGAAACGCTTTGGTAATTTCTAACAAGCATAACCCATGCAAATTTACTAAATACAGCAATAGCAGTAAGCAAGTATTTTACAATTTTATTATATTTTAAAAACGATTACTTATCAACTAAATCAGCCGACCATATTTTATCAATTTCATTAACAATTACACGGCGTTGATTGAACTTTCTTCGGATAGGTTATGAAGTTCATCAGCTAACTTATCAGTCCATCTAATAGCTTTTTCCTTTTTTTTAACTCTCCAAGTCCTAGATTATATTTTGCACTATTAACTGGATTGATATCAAATTCTTAGCAATCATTTCTCCAGTAGTTTTATACTTTCTTAGTAAAAAAGCTTTATACTAGTTTTAAACCAGTAAGCATGTTTTTATCACAAGTTGATTTGTTGCTGGGATTTTCTTCATATTAACAATAGTCATGATCTTTACAAACAGCATCTAATTCATTTACCGGTTCTCCGCTGTCAAGTCTGTTACCAGGACCGCAATATTTATAACGAGGAAATGTTAACCCTTTTTTAGGTAACCGAGGGAGTAAAGCTTTATGAATATCAATATTACCACCTGTTGTACTTTTAACACATTCTGTTTGAATGATACCACAAGATGCACATGTTGCTTTTAACATTGTTCTGCCATTTTTCGTTAGAATATACTGAAGATTAACATTTTCAGTAATCGTCTTTTCTTTAACGCAATCACTCATATATAAATAAGATTAGACTAAACTCCGTTTGCAAAATATGGTTTTATAATATTTTCATTTTTTATTGATTTGTAAGGTTTTTAATATTTTGTAAAGAATATTAAACATACTATTTCCTTTTTGTAGGTTTTATAAGAATTAACACAAATATCCACACAGCACACTCGTTTTATATTGGTACTGGATAGTATTGTATTTTATATTGGGCACATACGCTAAAACTTCTTTTGCGGGGCATATGCCAAACGGAATAAAATAATATTCACCAACGTAACAAATCAGTGTGAGCCAGGTCCAGTAAAATCGTCAAGATTGATAATACCAGATTCTTGTTTACTTTGTCTTACTGGTAATTGGTTTTTGCTAAATAAAACTCTGAAGTATTTTATATTGGGCACGTACGCTAAACTTCTTTTGCGGGGCATATGCCAAACGGATCAAAATAATATTCACCAAAGTAACAAGTCAGTGTGTACCAGGTCCAGTAAAATTCATCTGAAGTTTTTAATGCCTGCTTGACCCATTTAATTATATCTAAGTTAGAGATAGGTTTATTTTTAAGAATTTTGTTTTATAAATGGGATACTTCTATATTCTTATTTTCGAATCTAATTGTACACCATGTCAACGATCAACTCCTAGGCCTTTTCCTTTTCTACCTACTTGCAAACCTTTTCCCGTCAAGCCACTAATAATAGATCGATTCCAGTACTTGCCAGACCACTAAGTGCTGCTGTTGCTAGAGGTCCTAATATATTTGGAGTAAATTTAGCAACTGTTGGTAATTTTGTTTTAGTTAACAAACCAGCTAATGCTCCCAAAAAGACTCCAATCATTTTGAGACTGAAATTTCATCTGTGTTTTTAATATGTTTATGTCTAATCCACGTCCACTGTTGATAGCTTTAACAATGTTTTTAATTTGATTTTTTGTTAACTACAAAGGCAAATCCCCAGTTAGTTGTTTATTTATTAACCTGAGTGTTAATTCACCCTTGTTCTCATAAGCCTTCGCTAAACTCTGTTTCCAACAGTATCAATAACAACATCTTCATAAAGAACCACAGCATACGCTTTATATTGACCGGCAGGAGGTATATTTAATTTAATTTATATCTCAAATTTAGTTGTTTTTGATCAATGCCGACTTCATCACTTTTATAGCTTAAATCCAAATCTATCACACCAAAAAGCGTTTTTAAACTAGCTATGTTGAGTAAAGTTCCTGTGTTTTTATCATTTTGTTTGTAGGAATAATTAATAACATCACTAAATATTCTGATGATATTATCATATCTGTATTCGCTTTCTGGATAATAAACTCCATTTCCAACTTCCAACCTGGCTGATTGTAAATAGCAATTAGTATTAGCAGCATTTAGTTTAAAAGTATCTAAAAGATGATGATTTTGTGTTTGAGAAGAACTCTTGTCGGCCCTTTGCAAATACATAAAAAACATGTTTGGGATTTTTAACACAAGCCGTTATTCTAAATACGGTTTTAGTTGCTTCAGAACTTGCGATTTCTTGTATCATTTCACGTAGGTAAGTCCATCTTGTTGTTTTCATGTGATTTGCGATTACATAACTTAAACCATCTGAGTTAATCATCATTCTAGGTATTCATAAAATTAATTTATTAATAACTACTCGGCCGTCATCACCGGTTGATTTGAAAATTAAAACATAATCATCTGTCAGTTGTAAGTTAATTTGAATCTGACTAGGAGGAAGCACGTTTGTTTCTAAACCTTCAAAGAAGGAACATTTGTTTAATGGAATTATATAGTCAACTGTTCGATTAGCTATGATTGAAGCATGACGAGTTGCAAACCCGAAATTATAACTACCAACTTGATCATTTCGGGGTTCCGCTGCAGATGTATTGTCTAAATAAAAATATTCATTTGTTCCGTTTGATTTTGCATAATCGTCAGGTATTTCCAGTAAACGTTTAACGTTAACAAATCTGTGAAGATTATTTCCATCGTAAACTATTTTTCCATTTTGTTAAACTTGCATTTGATCAATCAATGAAGCTGCACCATTAATTAAAGCAATTCTGTCAGCGTCTACAAAACTCTACAGCAAGCTTGTTTGCTTGAAAACGTATTTCAAAATATGTGTTATACCAATCAAAGTGAGAACTTCTATCATTTGTTTGTAAATTGATAACCGCTTTTCATTTTTCTAGTAGCATTTACAGGTATTACTATAGGGGTATCTAATTGAATAGGTACATATTCATATCGGGTATTATATGTTTCACTTCGAAACATCTATATATACTATTAATTAGATTATTGTTTATTAATTAATCGTTTAATTCTTGTATGAAAAGTTATACTTTCGATTTCCCTACTGAATAATAATGTATTAAATGTTACATTTACATCTTCTTCAGTTACATTATCAGCTACTAATTTAGCTACATCTTCTTTTGCATCTCGTATAAGTTCTTTTAAAATTATTTCACCTTTTGGTTTAGGTTTTATAGCTGAAACTAATTTATCAGCAGCCATTTTACCTACTTCATCTCCAAGTATTTTAGAAGCACTCTCTATGATTTGTTTACCAGCAGTTTCTAATGCCTTTTTACCTGCCGTTTTTACACTCCTTAAATATTTTTTATCCAACTTCTGAAAAAATGTCAGATATACCAGCTCCAGTTAATCGGTCAACTTGATACTGTTATTCATTTGATCTTTGGAGATCGCTGAGCCCGATACTTTTATTTAGTTATCGGTGGTACATTTTCAATTTCTTTTGTTTTCTTACTTAATTTTTGATTCGGTGGTTCCACTACTCCGGCCGATAAAAGGCTCTGGGTATTGTTTACCCACTTATAGGATATGTTGTCTGCTTTTTAATTTAGTCTGTTGGCTGTTACTTGTGATACGAAGGCTTCATAACCGCTGCTCCCAACTAAATTCCATTATGCTTATTTCGCTCTTCGGGGCATTTAATTTATTAGATACTGGGACCATACGCCGTACGACATGGGGAAGCCATAAACCCCATGTCCACCGCCATATGCATGCCATCGTCGGGATGGTTAAAATTGTGTACTATTGATTTTATTAATATTGAGTTCTGCTCAACCCGGGGCTGGAGGGCATGAGCGGTAGCTAGCATATTTCCAAAAGTCCATTATCATACTCTTTTTTTTGAGTATGTGTTCCTGTACTAGTTTCATAAACTTGTTTAAACTTGTAATATAACATATATTAAATTACTTTTTTAGAACAAATCTAAATGACATAAAAACTACGTTTAAATTAATAATTTTACCAGAGAAATTTGTTATGTCAATATTAATACTGTTAATGATCGTTTTGTTTACTTCGCAATACCCAACTATTATCCGTTCATCTTTAAAAGGATATGACCTTGTAAGATCAGCTGTACTTATTTCATAAATGACATCTCCGTATGATCAGTCAACAATATAATTACTTATTAAATCACAGTGAATATATAAAGTATCGATAATATCACGAGACCAAAAAAGCATAAAAAGATTGTATACTAAACAAAAAAAGAAATGTCCGACTTTTTTTTATGGTATTTCCATATGCCAGTTTTAGAGGGCGTATAAAAGCTTAAACAGCGTTTTAATAAAACAATGTTTGATGTTTGTAAGCACACGTAAGTGAGTACTAAATATCCCATTAAAGAGTTTCAAATTTGCCAAGCAATAATCTTTTATGGATGATATGGAATATGAAATGTTAAAGGGAGGTAATTTGATGATTGTTGATAAACAAAAGCTGCCATCTTCACAATCTGTGATATATTTTTTTGTGATTTTGTTGGTAAGGAGCATATAGAGAATTTGCCTCGGACACATTTCGGTACTTTTCGTGGATTCAATTCGATTTTGTGGCCCAAAATGCATGTTTTAAGATAAAAGGGACCCAAAAACATCTTTGTTTGGATTATTGGTGGAGGTCTATCTAATTATTCTTAAAATAAAATTAATATTTTCCTGTTTTGCTGTCTAGACAGTCCGCATCAACATCAGAGAAAGTTTCTTTTTTTGCTCAGTATATAATAGAAAACGCGGACGCTAAATCGATTATACAAATTAGCAGTGGTTGTAAATCCTTGTTATTGGATAAAGTCGTCAAGTATTATATGTAATCTGGCATGACACGCATGCTATATGTTTAGACAATAGTGTGTATCTTTGTCAGAAACAGATGTATGTATTACGCATTGCTTTATTTCGTATTGCTTTACTTAAAACAACATAATACACGAAAAATTACTCGTTTATACTTGGATATTAATCACTGGATTATTTAGTAATTTAAATATGTATATGGACGTTTAGAATTCTTTTTAGCATTTTAGCAAAGGTAAGTTGTAAATGAAATCATATGGAATTTTAGTACTTAGCGAAATGAAATCGGGAAATATACGAGATTTACTCACATTTCACACATATCTGTATTCATACATATATTTATTTAAAACACAAACAAAACAACATGTTGTTTTCGGGCAAGATTATGATCAATGTCTATCAGTGGTATAATTCCACTATAAGAGTGTTATGACCATTTTATCATTTGTTTACTCTTTAACTGGGTCTACACGTATTAAATATATATGTTTTAAACATATTTATTTTACATCGATTGCGAAACAAGTTCTTGCAACTTAGATTAATCACTCTCGATATATATATGTTACACATGACACTTGTTAACACTATATATACACCTCTAAGGGTAAGAACATGATTTCACTTGTACAAATAATGTCACAAATGCGTATATTTCTCTTAATTTCCTTGTTGTAATATAATACTGTCGTTCGGATAAAGCAGGAAATTATCCTAAATCTATTTTTACGATAGAAATTTCGGTTAAAAGGAGACACAGACACTCAGTGCTACATTACATTTATAATTCGGCGAACTAACATGACTGTAAATAAATACAGAAAATTGTATACTTTGGAATCAAAAAACAGAAACAAGAGAGAAAAGTTTTAGACTCGGTTTTCATATAAAAACTATTGGATGAGTTGAATCATTTCAATATTTTACGAACGATGAATTGTAATATATTAAATTTTTAATATGAAATGGAACTCGAAAGTAAGATATAATTTCTTTGAGAAATTCACTTAAATAAAGAGTAAGTATAGTATGGTCGTTGAAATTGCCTGTGATGAATTGAATTGAATTGAATGTTGTTTAACGGCTCATCAACACAGTATAGGTTATTTAGAGCCGCCACAGAGAGAGGGGAATGATACATAGGAATCCGGGAAGTTCAACCTGCCCTAATCTTATTATCGAATAGATTCCTATGGTTCTTTAACGTGCTCGGAGGATAGACCGATACACGGGACCGCCCGGTTTACGTCCCCATCCGACGGACGAGGCTAAGGAAAAGTGTCTTGCCCAAGAACACACCGACGGAACTCAGTGGCACCACGGAGGATTGAACCCAGGGCCTCCGGTTACAAATCCGCCGCGCTACCGACTGCGCCACGCCAGCCCGCCTGTGATGAACGCTTAGCATTAAATCGTTAAATTCAAAATAAAGAAAGGGGCAGCGCCTTACCATACTCTAACTTTCAATAAATGGAATTTAGTGTACGGACAGGGTCATTAAGTTTATCATACTATGAAACAGATAGAACTCGATTGGTTACACCCATCTCGGTGTTTAAATAAACCAACTCGTGGAGACCAGCCTTTATCTATTAACTGCCACCAGCTTTTTTTGCCACACCAGATATTTGGCAAAAATGCCAAGTAATTCTGAAAGATATACAGTACTTCTGAGCATTTGATATTGTGCATTGTATCATCCATTTCACCCTTTACCATTTGGTTTAAAATTTCCATTAGAAAGAGATGATATTATATGTCAAAGTGAAAAGTCCCGCAGGTTTTTTCATGAATCCCTCGGGTATTTGCCTGTCCCATGGGATTTTTATTCCACGTGGGAAAAAATAAAAAATAAAAAAGATGTTTCTTTTTATTTTTAAGTTTCAGTTACAATTTTATCATACGCAGAGTTGATCATTTTGAGTTAAACCAACATTTGAAGAAATCCCACATATTATATTGGATTTACGCCAAAATCGCACCACGATAATAAGAACAATGCTGATGCTCTGCTGATGATTTACTTTCGCACTTTGTAATTATTGCAGTGTTAGTACAGTTTGGGATGATAGTAACCTTTCTGTGCACTTGGTATTACTGTTATTGTTGCTTCTGTGGCTGCTGCTGAAACTGCTGCTGCAGCTGCTGCTGCTGATGATGATTATGATGATGATGATTATGATGATGCTGATCTGATGATGATGAGATGATGATGAGGATGGTGTTGTTGATGATGATGGTGATGATTGTGATGGTTGTGATGGTGGGGTGGTGGTGGTTGTGGAGGCCCATGATGATATCTTTAGCTGATTGTTGTTGAAGAGATATGATAATTATGAGAGTTTTGATACTGCTGATGCTTAATATGCTGTTTTTGATGTAACATTTGTTGTTGCTGCTGCGACGGCGGTAGAGGTGATGGTGCTGCTGCTGATGCCGATACTGATGCTGCTGCTGATGAAAATGTGCTTAGTTTATAGGTTTCTATATTTAAAATAGATTTCTAAATAATATTTATGATGTGTTTTATATTGCTGTGGTAATATTGCTGCCTCTTTTGCTGCTACTGCTTCTGCCGAAGTGCTTGCTTCTGCTGGTGATGGTGTTAATGAAATAATAATATCTAGTATTACATTTACAATGTATGATGATGATGATGATGTGATACATATATTGTTGTTGATGTGATGTTTGGTAATTGTGGGGTTAATACAGCCTTTTTTCTGCTGTTACTGACGATGATATTATTACCATTATTACAAGTATTATTATTATTATTATTACACATTTTATAGTACATGCTTTTGACATTTTTATATTCATTATTTATTAAATGAGTTATATCGTCAGAGAGAAATTCACTCTGAGTAACAGAGCTAAAATAGGGAAGAAAGAAGATCGAAATAGGATTCGTATAGGTACGTTCTTATTCAATATCGACACAGTTGCATTGAATGATGTGTTAATTGTGTTATAATACAAATCCGGTTTTCACTCAGTGCATACATATACATATAAAGATGAGGTAATGCATACAGATAGATACGTAATTCGGCCATATTATGCGTGAAGCACAAGTTTGATTTATTAAAAATCGTTAAAAAATAGTGTTTTATTTTACGGCACGTAGATACATAACTAGGGCTTATCAGTAGGGGAGCAGCCTTGATATTTTCCTACATCTTTCAAATATCGCAACCACGCTTGACAACGAAAAGTAGTACGTCAACTTTCGGCAACGTTAAAACGCATAATTTGGAAAATTGTGACAATTTTTGATCATGAAATTTCATTTCCCCTTTAGGTTTCGTGATTTTCGTCTGTACCGACTTTTTTTTTAGAAGCTCCACTGCGTGATAAATGCAGACCCGCCTTGTAAAATGTCGAAGCGAGGGGCGATAACTCTAAAAGATGCCATTTTTAGAATACGATTAAAATGACAACAACCGTGTGTTTTTTGTTAAATAAAGTACGAGGAGATACTTGAATTGTTGTTTTAGCTCACACATTACATGAATTTTGCTGCATATCGCGAAAAGCATGTTATTTCTTTATCAAAAGTACACGAAAATACGAATTGTTTGATTTAACTGTAATTTTGACTCGACTGACCTCGCACGAACTGCAGGCGCGTATTCGATGGAGCGGGTAGTATTGGGCACCCTCTCATATGTGGAAAGATTACGTAACAATCGCTACTGTTCAAGATGAGAGTTGGGATGGAGAGAAGGAGGGGGAGGGCATCTGAACTGAGATTTAAAAGGATGCGCCCCATCCCCATCCCACCCCAACTAAAATCATGAAAGCTAGTCTGTTTTTGAAAGCTCTTCCAAGCATACAGTACATTCTTAAACATATTCAGATAATATATTTGTTGCTGTGTTTTTAACTAGACTGTCCAGTGTCTAATTGTCATCCGCAACTTGGCGCAGTCAGTAGCGCAGCGGATTTGTAACCGGAGGTGGTGCCACTGAGTTTTGTCGGTGTGTTCTTGGGCAAGACACATTCCCTTAGCCTCATCCGTCGGATGAGGACGTAAACAGGGTGGTCCCGCGTATAGGTCTATCATCCGAGCATGTTAAAGAACCATAGGAATCTGTTCGCTAATAAGAGTAGTGCACGGTTCCCGGATTCCTATGTATCCTTCCCCTCTCTCTGAGGCGGCTCTAAATAACCTGCAACTGCACTCAGCACTGTCATATGTACTATAGCTGTCCCATGCTAGTATCATGAATCAACCGTGGAATATATCACCCACACATAAAAGGGTTTGAGGGCCCCATCTTACTTGTATTAGTTTAAATATAGACCATTTGTCGGTTGAAACGTAAGATGAATTATTTATCAGACAGAAACACTGTCGTAATACTTATACTGATAGCATCGAAGGAAAATAAAGAAGGCCATTTTTTTTACTTTATATTTTTAAAGTTGAATTGTGTTTTATGTCATTATAGCACATTTTAGGCCATATTTCCTGGGTAGAACCAGTACTGTGTACTTACTGCTATCTGTAAGAATCGACACTTTCTCACCTACAAGTTGAGCTCCCAGTGGGAATTGAACCCGCAGCGGTGAGAGGTGAAGATGAGAATGTATACAAATATAAAAAGGCAACTGAACATCTCCATAACTCAATATGTCCATGGGACTTGAATGAACGCACTGAAAACAATCCGTGGAAAATTGTACTATGCAAGAATATATATTCATAAATAAGTTTTATTTTGATGCAAAATCGATATGCTCCTCTAGACATCATAGATAAAGATCATGTAAAGTTTCGAAAAGATTGGTTAAAAACTGTGGAAGGATATAGACGCACAGATAACTAACACCATATGCCGCCTCACCTTTCAATGGTAAACAATAAACATTTAAGGTACATATTAAGGCCTTAAATATTATCTTTCATGACTAAGTAAAAAATATGTAACAAGTCAGATATCAAAATGAATTATTTATTTGATTTAAAACATTTTATTTCAAATATTTACATCAAAACATCCCAAATATAAAGGGTATTACATAACAAATTAAATTGCATCATACAATAATTAGTTTTATTTATTAAAGGGACACACAGCATTTATCAAGTATTTATCAAGCATTAAAATTTGCACCTCGATTGATTAATCAATAATTTATTTTCACTTTACACCCGCTTGCATATATTTAAATTATAAGTTATAACATTTTGGAGTTTAAAAAAAAAAGGTTGCTGCATGTCCCTTTAATATGTGCACCTCTCAGCCTGTATTGTTTATATGGTGCAAGTCATTTTGAACATATGTTGGGTTATATATATACATGTAATTGTTTGTTGTTTTTTTGGTGAGGAAGACCACCCACTTTTCTTCTTGGTAGAATTGAATTGAATTGAATGTTGTTTAACGGCTCATCAACACAATACAGGTTATTTAGAGCCGCCCCAGAGAGGGGGGAAGGATACATAGGAATCCGGGAACCTGCCCTACTCTTATTATCGAATAGATTCCTATGGTTCTTTAACGTGCTCGGAGGATAGACCGATACTCGGGACCGCCCGGTTTACGTCCCCATCCGACGGTCTTCTGGGTAGAACCAGTAATATACACCTCCTGCCATCTGTTATTCCACAAACTTTTATATAATCCAATACAATTCAGAAAACATCATTTTAATCCAATAAAGAAATTGGGCACGGCCGGTCAGATTAACAAAAACACATTTATATTTTCGTATTAGCCCTTATGTTGAGCCACTCCAATGAACTGTCCAGTTAATGTCGCCATCGATCCACCTCTGTCAACAGTCAGACATGCATGTTGATATGATATTGTGCTGGCTGAACTGGTGATCCTCTTACTAGACATATTTTTCTTGAAGTTGATGCTAGTACTATCCGTATGAGGTATTGCTGATTCATGATTCATAAAAAAAATAAAAAAATATTGTACACCATCGTGTTATACTATTCTTGTTCATTTAAGTATTTCTGATTCTGTTGTTAATGTTGTAAAAAGTTATATGTGACTACTTGTTTCAATAAAATCCTCCCATATATATTGTGACTTCACTAACTATTTTCAGATAACTCCCAGCATCTCAGGACTCCAGGCTCTGAAAATAAAAATGACATACATGATATTTTGTTTCAACTTAAATAGGTAACAAGTTGTAGAATTGAAATATGTAAATGAATAGTGATTATAGAACTTTTTTTACATGTACGATAAATTAAAATTATCGTTTTCTGCTAAATCAACACATTACCGGTATACATTATTTAGAGCCGCCCCACATCACATAGGAATTCGAGAACCTGTCTTACTCTTACTAATGTATATATTTCTATGGTTGTTTATCGTGCTCGGAGGATAGACTCCCCAGTTTCAATCCCAATCCAACAAAAGAGGCTGAGGAACAAACAAGGCTGAGGGAAGGTGTATTGCCCGAAAAAACAGACGAAACTCAGTGGTGCATGTGTGACTTGAACCGGAAGCTCCAGATTGCCATCGTCCACCGTGCTATTGCTGGGCCATGCCAGCACATTTTGTTAAGTCAGGGTCTTGGTTAAGTTTAATATTTTAGATGTAATACAAATTTAAGGACCTTTTTATTTTGTTTGTTTAATTTTACATAGTTACGTACTAAGCACAATATGACCTTTTTATGTGTCGATGTGCTATAAAACACCATTTTTATTTTTAGTATAAAAAGTCTGAGACTGGTGCACAATGCCACATATTTTGCAAAGAACATGCATTGATAAATTAGCTGCGCTTACCTACACACTGGCTTATACAAGGCTCATGATGTAGTTATACTGTGAGACTGGGAAACTTGACTTGAATCTGGCTGTGGTAATACTGCACACTGCCTCTAGCTAACTGAAAAAAACAAGTCAAAAACTGTCATATATGATATTGTTTCATTTGTTTTTAATATTAATAATTCTGTCCAACTTTCTCAATGCTATCAATGTCAGCTTTCCATAATATTTTACTTAAAACACAACTAGAATTGAAAGTGGTGCTTTCCAGAAGATGATACTGTCCAAAATGTAAGTCACACACACAGTCACAGGTGGCATTCATGAACAAATAGTATTTTCAAGGCTTAATTTTCATCAATTATTCATCACTCATGTGTTCTAAAAAATGATCAGAATTAATATATATGAACCACCACCGTTTTACATGTTTCAACGTTAAACACTTGTCATACAGAAATTAAAAGTGTATTTACTTACATAGGCTACAGTACAGACAATGCCATGACCCATTTCAGGCATTTGCTGCCATGCTGGTGTGTTCCACTTTTCAATTTTAATTCTCTAACGTTACATTGTCGACTGTCATAGAACTATTTGTTTGTAGCTTGTAAATTACGCACTCATGCAAAACTTGGAATTATATACGATCGTGATTGTAACACTGTTTTAATTCCACTCCTGTGCAAATAATCGATTTGTCTATCGGGCCGTATATGATCTATCTGTGTAAACACGCATCAGCATAATTTGACCTTTGAATGTGTGTGAGCTATATTTTTAGCACATTCCTTAGATATTTATAACCGTTCAATTCAATTCACAATATTTAGTTTCTGTGACTGTGTGACATTATGATGTTAATTTGTCCAGGGAGAAGTGGGTTTTTGGCGTGCGGCTGACTGGCCCTGGGCTGTGTGTTTTTCTGTGTCGCCGCCATTTTGAATAGCCTCTGAAAGAGTGAAATGCAGGTACCAACTTTCAAAACGGGCACGCAAAATGTATATTCACGAAAAAATAAGAAATGTTCAAAAAAGGTAGATCAGGTAATGATCTTCGACTCCTGGCAATTTCAACAATATTTAAGAATATACAATTTTTGTACCCGTTTTGAAACATTGGCAATTTCGAAGAAAACAAAAACTAGTTTTTTTCGATCTTCGCATTTGTACCGCGATTTCCGACTATGATATCTCAATAAAACCTGTCAACACGATTGTTTGATGAATCTCCGACATAATAACTGACTTCTGATATGATTTGTTTTCTTTGCCATCTAGTATAAGCTTTAAACTAGTGTTTCTAAAAAGAGTACTATAAAATCCGCGCATCTGCACGTGCTTGCAAAATGGGAACTACGTTGCCTCCAACCCCAATTATTTATGTTTGAGTTATGCGGTTCAGGCACGTGAAATGACTTGTCTGCTCCTGTACTGTATTGTACGTGAAGCACATATATTGTATGTAAACATGGTAAAACTGGATCGAAAAACTTGAGCTATGTTCTGAGTGTCCTTATATTAAGGATAGGGATATTCGTTATATTGACAGATACGTGAACTAAAGAATGATCAAAGATAACGATTGTTCATTTTAAACATCTAATTAATAATAATAATAATAATAGTATTAATAATAATAATATTATTTTTATTATTATTATATTATTATTATTATTAGTGTTATTAATATTATTATTATTATTATTATTATTATTATTATTATTATAATCATGGCTATACATACTATGCAGTATGTAGGTCTATTTTATTATTATTATTATTATTATTATTATTATTATTGTGTATAAACTTATATCAAGAAAAAACATTTTATATTATAAATGTATGCCAACAATATAATTGTGCTTTTATTTTTGTTAACAACTTTGAACGTTTGGATAAATTTACAAATATTTACTCACAGATGGAAATAAAAAAAGACGAAGCAAGTCTCTCCAGTTTAGCTTTAACTTTCTGGGACTATTTATACGTTCGATCAATCAGTACACAAGTGACATGAGACAAATGGTCATGACCTAGGAAATCATTTTGGTGTAATTAATTGATTTAATCCTTTTGTCATTATCAGTCTATATTGTAATAATAATATATGATCATATCGCAATTAAATTTCGCATTATTTTTTCAAATTTCAATTTCAAACTCTTTATTCGCCAAAAAACATTACAATGTAAAAATTAAGTTAAAATGTATGACAAGTATACAAATTGTACATTTTAAATATGCTATTGATTCTTCTTAGTTGTAGTCTACATTACTTAATAGTATGTTTAAAATAAATAAATGAAGTAAACACGTTTAACCAAATGGACACGATACACAATAATAATAACTACATTAGTCGAACATAATTGGTGTACACTTCGTGTAATTCCCATTAATAGTTAAAGGTATTTTTCAAAGGGATGAATTTAGGTTGTTTTAAGGTTTAAATTCCCAACAATGCGCTTTTAAATCAAAATCTATTTATTTCGTCATTTTAGAAGCGAGAATAAAAACAAATGCATGTACACGTAGATAAATCTTTCCTCTGTCCATATGCAAAGTTTTAATGAAATCGGAGACAAGTACTTTTTTCCCCCAAAATTAACTAACATGACCCACGGGCGCAACGACGGCATAATGCATATACATTTACAGACGCGACCGGGTACACAAGAAATGAAATAATTCCATTATTTCAATACATATATTTCAAATGTATGTATCCTTGCATTCCAGATTTAATTTCTGATCTATACATGCTTTTGGTTTATGCCTGAAAGCATGTTAACAAACGAAATTGCAACGGTACGTCGGGAAAGGAAATAAGGATGGTGAAAATATGTTGCAGTGCTAATTTTCTGAATCCGAAAAAAAAGCGAAAAAATAAAGTTTTAACAGCGAGAATGAATTTTCTTTCATGAAAATGTTCATTGACATATCTACTATTAAAAACCAAAATTTAAAGTCCATCAGAAAAAAGTACATTTTTTCCCCCAAAATTAACAAAGTACACCGTATTCGTTAAAATATGATTAATCGTCTTCCGAAGTTAATGTACAGGCGGGATATAAAACCATGAAATTATGAAATCCTTTTTAAGAGATATATTGATTTCAACATTGTTCTGTATTTAATAAATTATTAGAGTAGAATGTTCACAGTTTTTCTCAAGGACACCATTACGGTAGTATCCCTGCAACCCCGCCCCTCATCCCACCCCACCACCCTCCATACCGTATTGATTAAGTATATATAGCTGCGAATTGGCAGTTTTAATCAAATTCGATTTATTTCATCATTTTAGAAGCGAGAGAAAAAAACAAAAGCATGTACGCATAAATACATCTTTTCTCTGTAGATATGTAAAATATAAAAAAAATCGGAGGCAAGTACTTTTACCCTCCGAAAATTAACGAAGTAGACCGTAATCACTTAAGTACGTCGAATCGACGTTCCAAATCGATGTTCCCACGGAATACAATTGTGGAATTATGAATTCATTTATAAAAATAAATCGATTTCAGCATTGTTCAGTAGTTGTTATAATATTGATGTAGTATGTTCACAGTATTTATGAGGGCAACATTACTGTAGTATCCCTGCAACCCCGTCGGCTTCCCCACTCAAACCCGTAAACACAATACGTTGAGAATGCGCCTTTCATTCAAATCGATTTATTTCGTCATTCTAGAAGCGAGAATAAAACAAAATCTTATAGATACATCTCTCCTCTGTATATATGTAGAATTTCAATAAACGGGGACAAGTACTAATTAAGCAACTGGATCGTCCGACCCAAAGACGGCAACATTCATATTCATTTAGAAAGACGACCGGCTACAGAAACAATTAAATAATTTCGTTATGTAAACACATTTATTTAAAATGTATGTGTCCATGTATTTTACACTAAATTTTTGATCTATGCATGCTTTGGGTTTATGTCAGGTCAGAGTGCCCAATTTATTTTAACAAACAATGTTGCAACGGTATATCGGAAAATGAAATCATGATGGCGGCAACATACGTTGCAGAGTTAATATTCGAAATCAGAAAAAGCGATAAACTAATATAAGTTTTAAAGGCAGAAAGAAGTATATTCTTTTAACTGTTCTTTTAAAACTGAGGGGGCGACTCGAGCTTTAAAGAAAGCAAGATTGGCGTGTGTCCCTTTAATCAAGTAAATAAATGACTGACGAGTAACGGACATGCTACTGTCAGTAACACACATGATTTTGTGTAGACTCGAAGATTGCATAACACAAACATGTGGACATGACATTGTGTCAATGGAGCAATTGCCAGATGTGTGGTGTTGTGAAACACTGTACGCGTGAATCCAAAAAGTGCAGGTCTGTTATATTTATAGGGCAAATACAGTTTTATATATATATATTTATATATATTATTCTTTTATATTTATTTTTTATGGTCCCAGAACGCAGTCATACTCACTACTATATTGAAAGTATACATGTGCGGTGCGTTACGATCTGTAGTATTTGAAAACAGACTTATGAAACATTTCCCTGAAAATATAATTTATAACGATGATAAATATTATATTCATAGAATTATTTTTTTCTGAAAAAAAAAATACATGTTTGTTTTCATCAGTTGAAATGTACTATATTCTGCGAATATTGCTACTTTGAAAATTTGAATACATCTGTTTTCATCAAATAGCATGTTTTGTTTGTTTTAATGTTATTTTTTTTTAATTTATGATTTTAAAAAAAAGTGGATGATCGGAATATGTCTTACACACTGTTGAATCCTGTAATTTAACAACAAGTGGTTTGGTTCACAGGCGACAATATCGGTGAACAAATCACTTGTTTTACTGGATTCAACATTGTGCAAGAAAATATTCATATATAATACCATTAATATTATAACATGTGTGCTGTAACATATGCTTATCCTTGAATAGTGGATGTCAGCAGGGAAATTGACCTTTGACCTAAAATCAAAAGGCATCATTCTCTCACCAAATGCACTCAAACCATGAATTTTGATGAGATTTGCTTCTGGGGAGACAAGGTTGATCATAATCATTATTGGGTCACGGCGCCCTTGACCTTCAATATTTGATATGCACATACTGATACCTCGTACAAAGTTTCGTCAAAATCCAACAAATAACGCAGACAAGATTTGTGACGGACGAACGGAAAGGCCAAATATAATATGTCTCACCTACCACTTTGTGGTGGAAGACATAATTATAAAGACAATATTTTAGTTCATATGTAAACTTTATTAAGCAAATAATTGAGCGAAGATAAACTTCAGCATTGACTCTGTGGCCAGTGGTGTACATGGAGTCTCTTCCACATGACGTGCAGCCTGAAAGAAAAAAGAAAAAAGTAAATATAAGTCGAGCAGGTATTCAACTTGAATCTGGTGTTGCGAGGGGGAGCTAGGGCATGTTTAGGGGAAAGGGACAGTTTTAAATTTAGTTATTGTTTAACGCCTCATGAACCCGTTGTTTAGGTTATTTCGAGCCGCCCCAAGGAGATGAGGAAAGATGCATAGGCATCCAGGAACCCTGCCTTACGCTTACTACCGATTAGATACCTATAGTTCTTTAACGTGCTTGGAGGACAGTCTCCGATACACAGGACAACCCGGGTTACGTTCCCGAGGCTAGCAGGACACATCGAAGTAACCCAGTGGCGCCAGTAAGACTTGAATTCGTGTTCACTGGATTCAAAGCCGATATGCTATAAAAGTCCCATGACCAAAACTGAGTAAATGGCACATCAAATAAAGGGTCAATACGTATTATATTGTGTATCATACGAGTATATGATTGATCTGACATGATTACAGAACAATTGTAATGTTTTTTTTACACAACAGTACGGCAAGAATCTATTATAATGAAAGTTAAATCTGACAGAGGGTGCAATGCTCTAAAAGCCAATCTTTACTTGAAGGGGAAAAATAAAAACTCTTGCCAAAAAATCTAAAATAGTTAAATTTTACAGGTTTTGTTCATAGGATAGTTTACTTTAATGACTTAGTAAGGTCATTTTTTATGGGGAGAAAACATTAATATACAATTATTTATTTTCTCTCTCAAAACCTGGCGATGCCGTTAGTTTTAGAAATAAAACACGATTAAATAGGGCAGTTGAGAAGGCACTTTTGTAGATGTTTGGTCTGTTCTGATGTGAAAATGTGTAAAACAGACACAAGATTGGAAATTTGCTCTGTGTCCCTTTAATAAATTGGGGACCCATCACATAGAACATAATCATATTGTAATTTGTTGATGTTAAAAGGACACACGGCAATCTTGAAGTATGTATCAAGCATTAACATTAGCATCTCCATTTGTTAACCTGGTAACATTTTAAATTGAAGTCTGCTTGCATTAAAAATTAAATAAAAGTGTCAGCTTTCATTTTGTCTTCGTTATTCTATCAAATACTTAACTATATTATAGGTGCACTATTATCAACAATAAGTGATGTGTAAAACAATTTCTTCTGAACTATTCTAATAAATAATATTAATAATTGCACAATTGCAAATTATGCAGAAAAATTGACCGAACACCAGAAGTTTTAAACAAATAAAGACTGCCTGGTGTCCCTTTAACACAACTTGTTTTCGTATGTATTCAGTACATGTAGTTTACACGAGCTCATATGACAATCACGCTGCATTATAACTCAAAACATTTTTTACTCTAACTTTGAACAGCACTGTGCAAGCATAACACGATTGGTAATGCAAGCTCCATTTAAAGAACTACACAAGTGCAAACAAGTTTTGAAAAGGCTCCCACCTCCATATGATCCAATGGCATTTAATACGGCTTGACATTCTGAAGTCGTCGGTATCAATTCACTTAGAGCTGCTCAAGGGCACGATTCGCATTTGAGGCCTCTCTGAAAAACAACATCAATCCAATGTCAATGATAAAACAGACACAGTTTATCCTTTGTTATACATAATGTAACATATTTAAAAAAGAAAAGAAAAAAGAAGAACTAAACTGAACAAAGCATGAATACTACTTCTGCTCAATTACACGGTTAATGTAATAAAAACATCTCTCATCATTCATTATACATGTAAAATATAATGTAGCCTGAATTGGAGATCCATTAAAAACACTGTTCCACTTCCACAGCATATTTCCAGCCCATGGAATAGTCATTTATGTTGAGACATACTGGATGCAAGTATAGTAGCTCCACCTCCTTAAAAGCTTTTAAGTGAAGTATACTTTCCCGAAATTTAGTTCTTTTTTTTCGCAACAGAAAGTATCTAGTAAAAGTAAATAAATATAAATTCAAAATCACTTCATTGTCTCAAAACTCTGCTGTACATAAATATGAATCTGACCGCGATTTCAATCATATGCCAATGTTTCAATGGTAGTTGTATCGGGTTATGTATTCACGAATATGCGAGAAAATGGGATAACGTAACGATATAGAGACAACGCTAACAATTTACATTCATGCATCTGACGGGAGGGGGTGGAGGGGGTTTCTAGTTTCCTTACCCCTCCTTGTTTCGGTATGCAAGCTCCATCTACACCTCCCCCCCACACACACTTGGTTGGGTGTTGGGGGCAGGGTTGCGGGGGGCATTGATAGCATGTCTATTAGTAATTGTTTTATTCAACGACACGTTCTACAGTTTACAGTACATCCAGTTACTGGAAAGATCGGAGTACACGAAAAACACTTACAGTGATTACGAACTTTCTATTATACAGCATATACCACTTTTAAGCACTATATTTGGCCAATGTCTAAATGTACGATCTAAAAGTGGTGTGTACTGTTTATCAACAAACACATTTTAATGACAAAACAGATACCTTGATAATGGACCTCTAGCAGCAGACAGTAATCCCAAATCCCATTTGCACCAACAGGAATATATGTCGCGTGTCAAGTAATTTCACGGTGACCTGTCATCAACACTGCACGGTGTTGACACATAATGGGAAGTTATTTCGTCCGGTAAGGTATTCGTTTTTACATAATCTTCGGTATGAAACACTGTACGCGTATTTTTAGACTCCATAGCGGGTTCCCGTAGTGCTCGCCGACATAGCGCGCCCAATTTCGGGTGTAAAAAAATGGCGTCTGTTTTAATTGAAAATTCGTAAAATAGTCCGTAAAATACAAAGAAATAGTCCCTGTTCGTGGAGTTAAAATGCGAACAGAACTGATATGTTATAGGTCCGTGGCGTTCCTACTGTTTTAGGAAATATTTCTGCATTGATAATTTCGTTAACTCGAATTATTGTTTGTTTTTTCAATATCTGACACTGGGTGTTTAATCCATTAGAGTCATTCTAGCAGACTCCGTGATGTACATTGCGCAATCGCTGAATGACGCGTTACCAGATGGTATCCCCATAGCATGTGGTAATATATGTACTGTATTGTTAACTTAATAACTTGGAAAGAACGAACGGTGTTTTATCGGCACGTCGATACATACATATATGTCGGCCATATTATGCGTGAAGCACAAGTTTATTTTTATTAAAAATGAATAAAAATGTGTGTTTTGTTTTACGGATTTTGGATACATGCATTTGACGTATTTTACGTGAAGCACACATTTATCTTATTTAAAAAGGATAATTAGTAAATCTATTACAAATTCCACTGGCACTGGAGCCGCAGATATTATATAAAAAAACAAAAAAAAACGTTATCCCCCTATTACCTATATAACACATGGTAGACATCTTTGATATGACCAACCTCGTTTCGAAGGCTGAATCTTTGTCAAATTACAGAATTGATTCAAATCCTCTACACAGCTCGTTAGGTCTGACTCCCATGTATCACACTAAATTCACAGTTCGTACGAAAACGCACGCTGTGCGGAGAAATTTAAGTAAAATCGCCTATTTCTGCCGTAACAACAGTTCCTACCTGACCCGCACTTCCGGTTTTATCGAAAAGTTTCGAATGCCCAATAGGATCACCAGTTACAAAGACCCATTCGTAACTTCTCGATAATTTAACTGTTTGTACAAATGATACTTGATTAGTCTTGATCATCTTCGACGCTTGATTGTAAATACAAACGTTTGTCTTGAAAACAAGCAATCGTCGCAGATGATCTAGACTAATCAAGTCTCGGTTGTAAAAACAATTAAATATTCGAGAAGTTAGTACAGCCGGAAGTGCGGGTCAGGTAGGAACTGTTGTTACGGCAGAAATAGGCGATTTTACTTAAATTTCTCCGCACAGCGTGCGTTTTCGTACGAACTGTGAATTTAGTGTGATAAATGGGAGTCAGACCTAACGAACTGTGCAGAGGATTTGAATTAATTCTGTAATTTGACAACGATTCAGCCTTCGAAACGAGGTTGGTCATATCAAAGATGTCTACCATGTGTTATATAGGTAATAGGGGGATATCGTTTTTTTTTTTTTTTTATATAATATCTGCGGCTCCAGTGCCAGTGACAAATTCATAATCTTAGTCTTGAAACAGATGCATTACGAAATAAAAGTTTACGTTATATTGAGAGATAAATGACGTATTGTGTGAATATTTATGTATGTATCACTTTTTCATGTATAGCATTCAGTCACGTCATTATAATAATAATAATAATAATAATAATAATAATAACAATAATAATATCTTTATTTTAAGAGGATTACATATGTGTCTACTAACCAATCTAACATATGGTCCTCAGTCAAAACGGAATATATTTACAATATATACAAACGTGTTTAAAATAATGGTACAAAAGAAAAGAAAAAATATGTCTGGAAACTTCATGTTTTTTTCTAAAATGTTAGTATTTGAGATAAATTGATTAACGTTTATTTAATCGATTAATGTGATTAATATGATTAATACCGGTTAGATAAAATTAAAAACATTAAAACAAACTCCTTTAAAATGATGGTACATATTAAATTAATCTGCATACTGAGTTTAAAAATATAAACTATAAAGAAGAATGCTAATGATTTTAAAATAACAATGTCATAAGACACTCATTTATAAAATGAATATAGGTGATAGGATGACAGTAAACAACTATGAGCTTACACATAATTTGCATCGGTCTGTAACCTTCACAGGAATATAGGTGATATGATGACAGTAAACAACTATGACCTTACACATACTTTGCATCGGTCTGTAACCTTCACAGAACGCTATACTAAAGAAAAAGTGAAACAATAAACAAATGGATGGCACACTTTTCTACAATTAATACTAGGGATATGTATATCAGGTGTCACTAGTAAAAGAGTATGATAATGGAACTTTGGAAACGGCCGAACACGACACATACAATTATTTGATAATAATACATTACAAAACAGCATATCTATACGATTTATTTTAATTATCTGCTTCAAGTTTTGTGATTGTGTTCATTGTGAAATACATTTGTCACAGTAAATACTGATAATGACAAGAGGATTAAATAAATTACTTAACATTGTATTGCCTGGAACATGCCCATTTGTCGCGCGTCACCGGTTTAATGATTAATCGACCGTATAAATACCACCAACAATTTAAAGATAAATTTGAGCGACGGTCTGCTGAAACCTTTCGACACAATCAATGTCAACAACTGTTTAATGGCGGAAGAGTTTGTCAACATTGGGCAGACAAGGCTATTATATGTCTTGCTTCGTTTTATTTTAATCTGTCAGTAAATATTTGTAAATTTAACCAAAGGTTCAAAGTTGTTTAATAAAAAAATATATTATTAACTTAAACTAATAAAACAAAATGTGTTTCTTGTTATAAGTGTAATACCTGTACAGTGCAATAGGTTGAAATAGATGTATCATAACCATTTTGTGATAATGAAACAATAACATTAATTTTCCATTATCATTTTAATAAGTGTTTTAGGAAAATATCCAAGAATGGAAATGACAACTTTGACTGTATTTCTATGTTTTATCAAACTGCATTTTAGGAAAGATTTCTGCATTTTGTTAAATCGATTTTTTTTTTCAGTATCTGCCACTGTGTCTTTGATCCATTGGAGCCAGTCTAGCAGTACGTGTTGTACATTGTGCAATCGCTGCATGACGCGTTACCAGATGGTGTTTCTCAGCATGTGGTAACCTATGTACAGTTTGTTCGTTTATAGTTTTGAATGAACGTGAAGCACAGATTTATTTTATAAACAAAAACTTAATAAAAATATGTGTTTTCTTCACGGCGTTTAGATACATAAATGTGCCGCATTATGCAAGAAGCACACACTAATCTTATTTAAGAATAGATAATGAGTAAACCTATTACACATTCATAATTGAAGTCTTAAATAAGAGTTCGTGAAGAAAAAAATTGTAGCATTATAAAATATAACTCTGCGTTATATTGAAAGCTAAACTAACTAAAGAGTGAATATTTATGTATTGTATCAGCATTTATTCAAGTCGTTTAACAATATTAGCTTACAACACATAATTTGCCTTTACCTGTGTCCTTCACTGAATGCTTTAAAAACATATGTGATACAATAAATAAATGTATGGCACATGTTAGTCCAACTACTACTAAAGATATGTAACTCAAGAGTCAACAGTAAAGAAGGATAAAAATATCGGACAGGGAAAGTAGCATTCAAGGACGACATTCAACCACAAAACACAAAAACAAACACGCAAACAGACAAACGAAAAGGCAAAAGTAATACAAAATTCAAACGACATCACAAACACAAAAGGGTTGACAATAGGACTACCGCCTTGGAAAGGTCAGTGGCAACGTAGGCCACTGGGGGTTTAAACCGGTTCTAGGGTGCACCAAACCTCTCACTTACCCTACTGTCATCCCAATAAAACAGGACAGTGTAAATTAAGAAATCCCCGTCATGATCTAATCTCTAACCAACAAGGCAGCATCAACAGGCAATATAAGTAAAACACAAATATGCTCGTGTAAATATAATACAAAAACACAATAGCCTAGAAAGCCACAATGAAGGTACTCAATGACTTGGCAGAAGCCAGAGCAGTAAGAAAATACACCATTAAGGGCACGACAAGAAATATCATGGGCAAACATCAAACGCCACCGTTCCAATGGGCTTTAGGAAGGCGTCATCATAGGGCCCACAGCCTGTCCGGTCATCGTACAATTAAAGAGGAAAGCATAGTGGCGAACTGTAAAAGGGTCCACCACCAAGCATGCAGTACGTTGCAAAATGATAGGGTCATAACCTCTTTTGATAAACTTTTTAACAAGTTTTACAAAGATACATGTAGTAACTTTTACTTATAATTAATTTTTAAACTATACTTAAAAACACAGCATAAACCTAATATTTATTTCAATTATCTGTTTAAAGTTTTGTGAATGCTTTCATTGCGAAATTCGAATGCGATGTGATCATATATAATTATAACAAATTGAGAATGAAGATGAGGATGAAGGTGATGTTATGTTAATCATATTAACTTGATCAGAATTTAAAAATGAGATGCGGATGTTACTTACACAAAACGTCGTGGCTAACGCATGCATTCAGCACAGCTTCTATATATGTATCTGATCACGTAGTACATATAATAAACCTAATTGTTCATCAGTGGAACCACGTTATTAACAGATCTATTTCATTTTTGCATAGGACACTCCAACAATGATCAAATGCTGCGAGTGTTTGTGGAGCTATTTCCCGGTCAACATTATTGTCGGTACCATTACAAATACGTTGGTCGTAATTCCTTTCGGAGATTTTTTTAAGTGCCATTTGCCGTATTATAATAATAAAGGGGCACAACGTCATCTTAAATGGAGCTGGCCATCTTGGAACGATGACGTCATCGCGCATCTTTTACTATAAATGACGTATTGACAAAATGTCTTTAAAAGCAAAAAAAAATCACTGCAAATGAAAATAAGCATACAGTTCATACATTTTCCATCTGTATATGTATTTTTAATTAATTTGCGACGATTTTCTTTGATTTAAAATGCATTTTGTCAATATGTCAAACATATATGGTAAAAAGGCGCGATGGCGTCATCATTCCAAGATGGCTTCCTCCGTTTATGTTCTTTTCAAATTTGCCATAGGTTATATCTCGTTTTAATTTTTCATGGCATTTCTTTCAGCTTTTTTTAAGTTTTTCAGAGCCCTTTTAAATAAATCGTGTTTGAAAATAGTTAATGAATTTACCTCATTAATTTATTTACTAACGAGGTTAAATAACAAGATGATCTAATCAATTTATTAACAAGGTTAATTAATTAATGTCTTCAATGACCGTGAAAGCTCTATAACATATTTTATTTCAAAAGTAACAGATTATTTGAAGTTCATATTTTAAAACTGTTAAAATAAAGTATTTCATAGAGGTTTGTTAATCATTTTTTAACTATTAACTATTAATTAATTCATTAATTAACTATCCTCTATAAAATGAATTATTTGAAAAGTTACAGATCAATTAACATTAATATACACAAAGTTGGAATAGCGATGTTAGCGGCAATAAACAGGAGAACGTCAAAACAGTGACTGCATCTAGATAATCGTTTATATTAATTAAGTCCTGGTCAAAACGAAAATGTTGACAAGTTATCGAAATATAACGTCAAACAAACAAAATCGTTAGAGTTGTTGACCATTTTAATAAGTTTCGTTCTCACCTCATGTACCGCGCTTATTACATTATTTTTGTTTCATAATATTTTAACGTAATGTACGCGTATATAATATATCACGATCTGTTTGTGTTTAAGTTTATAGTAATACAATAAATAAAATGTGATGTATTCTAACACAACCTGCGCAGTCTTTCATATACACAAAGAAGAGAGACAGCTGTATGTTATTCTACGATAAAATACAGCTGTTACATTAATTCCCCGCTATATTTTATCCGTTGGAAGGACCACGTTACTTGACGTCACTCGGTAAATATACGTCACAAAGACAAACTCAACAGTGATTAATTACAACAAAATTGCCATATTCCCAAAACACCCGATATAAACCCATCATATGCATCAGTTCATGTAACATTAATAAGCATCTTGAACAAGCTGAGAACGTTTGCCGTCATACAGCGCAAAAATAACAGCCTGTAAACATAACAGCAAAGATTACCTTGACCTCCGAGATAATATATAGTGCCCCCACAATAGCGTATACAATGGGGTTATTGTTGTGTTAGAATAGAAATAATAAATACGTACATGTATTCGTTCGGATGCGAGTAATTGGGGTTATTTTTGTGTTAGAATCGAAATAATAAATACATACCTGTATTCGTTCGGATGCGAGTAATTAAATCACTCGTGCAACGCACTCGTGATTTAATTACTACGCATCCGAACTCATAAATGTTTTTTTTCACCGATAAAACAAAGGTACGTATTTATTATTGCTTAATTATAAAACAGCCATAGAATACTTTTTTTCAGTTATACAATGTCATACCTATTTTACTATGATGAATACATTATCAATTATATTTATGAGATGTATTCTTCCTGTTACGAAATTAAAAGTGATTATCAAGCGGTAATGTGCTAAATGTGACATATAAATAACTAGCAATCGTGAACAAGTATGCTATAGGTATTGATTGCGTAACCTACTATAATGGATTATTTGGTATGCTTAAAGCCTGGAGGCACCCGCTTCATTTGACCAATTTAACAAGTGTAGTATGTCGTGGACAGATCTGTATGCGTCAACTACACAAGACACGTAAAGAAAATGAGAATTTCGAGATATTTTTTTAGAATTATGCAAATACACTATGTTTCTTATAATAAATTGATAAAATGTCAATTGAAAGAGCCATCAAAATAAATGACCCTGAACGTATAAAATAATATGAAAGTCCCTGAAAAATACTTTACATATTACCTAACTATGACTACGCGCCAGTGTTAGCTATTGTAAACACGACGATAAACAAATCGCAACGCAAATCATTTGCAGATATCACCGAGGTGATTCGCTGACAGCTATTATAGCGTAGGTTTTCCGCTATGGAAGTTGAAATTGATAATTATTAATTATTGAGCTTTGTGATAGGGAACTGGTCATTAGTCCCAAAGCTTGGTGTGCCCCGTTTAAACCCCAGAATAAACTCCATAGTTAATTACTTTGTTTAATTCAAAATGAACGTCTGATCGAATAGAGCTTGGCAAACAAATACATCATAGCGAAGATTTCAGGTTTGTATAAGCCTTTTCAACCACATACGCAAGCCCCTATTGCTACGGAAACCTCGTCTAACCCAGCGCCAGGATCGTACGCTCGTGCTGCCATGGGTGCGGATTGTGCGTCTAAAATATACGAATTCTGCAAGTCAGTCTTTAAGATACATTATCCAAAATCAGAAATCCGTATCGATAGGGCCCACCTGATGGGTGCCACGGTTGTTGGTAAAACACGGCCGATTGTTGTGAAATTTAAAGATACTGATTCCTTATTCGTGAGCTCGAATCATTTTATCTAAATCAGACGTCATTATATTTCTTAATTAGTCGTGTTCGGCCGTTTCCAAAGGTCCACTCTCAATCTCTTTTATATAGCACAGTGGCGTTTCTTGTGCAGTGTCGTGGCAGTAAAACGTCTCCCCGCGCTTGCAATCAGGACTGTTATTCATTCGATCTTTGGAGATCGCTGAGCCCGATACTTATATTTAGTTACCGGTGGTACATTTTCAATTTCTTTTGTTTTCTTACTTAATTTTCGATTCAGTGGTTCCACTACTCCGGCCGATTAAAGGCTCTGGGTATTGTTTAACCACTCATAGGATATGTTGTCTGCTTTTTAATGTAGGCTTTTGACTGTTACTTGTGAAATGCAGGATTCATAACTGCTGCTCCCAACTAAATTCCATTATGTTTATTTCGCTCTTCGGGGCATAGCTTTTTATTAGATACTGTGACCATACGCCGTACTCTCCATGTCCACCGCCATATGCATGCCATCTTCGGGATGGTTAAAATGTTGTACTATAGATTTTATTAATATTGAGTTCAGCTCAACCCGGGGCTAGAGGGCGTGAGCTGTAGCTAGCATATTTCACAACCGCTCATGAACAGTCTCAATCTAACCGAGACTGCAATATTTCGTATGTGTCGTCTTCGGCCGTTATAGATGAAAGGTAAGCTGAATTAACCAGGCAGACTTAACCCCAAGACTGGAGCAACGAATTAAGAGTTACTATTTGACGCAGTTCAATCACGTGTAGTATAATAATTATATATGATCACATCGCATTCGTGTAGTATAATAACCCGTTAATACATCTTTACGTTTAATCGGCACACGTAAATTATTATATGACCTAAACACCTGGATATAGTTTCGATAAACGGTTTTGTAGTGTAGTGTTACCGTTATTTGATGGGATAGCTACTTTAAGTTAGTGTGGCCGAATCATATAATGTCTGATAATAAACATGATTATATACATAACTGATACAAACGTTTAAGTTATATTAGCGTAAATTCTCCATGCCCATTCCGATGTAAAATGAAAACTGGACAACCTGTTAAAAGCTCAGACCTGATGAGACTTATGGAAAACGTGCTTTTTCATGTAAATAAACATGTCTGCTATTAAACATCAACCGCAAATATGGAGTTTAGTATCTTCTATTAAACATTTCTTCAGCTGTATACGAACACTAAAAAATAATAACACCTGGTCAAAGTCAACGTTATTTTTGCCCATGCAGTTTCATACCCTGTCTACTTTCTCTTCTGAAATGAATATCAACAATTGTCAAAAACATAATGAGCTGCATTTTCAAATATCAACATGTACAGAATACAGTTACAGCTAAAAATAACAAAAAATTGCACTAAAAAAAGTTTTTAATGGATAAAACAGATTATTCTTTAATAAAGAACTACTTTCAAATGCACCAGACTCGTGCATACTCCTGCGTTCATTGCTGATACTATTGCTGCTAATGCTGACGCTGCTACTGCCGCTGAACCTGCTTTTGCTTCTGCTGGTGTTGCACGTACTGTTTATACTGCTTATACTGCTGCTACCACTGCTACAAATGCAGTCACTGCTACCACTGGTACTACTATTATTACTACTACTACTACTACTACCACTACTACACCTAACTTACTACTGTTACAATTGTCACTACTGTTACATATTTTACTCTGCCAAGTCCTCCTACTGCTACTACAACAGCAACAACAACAACAACAACAACAAAAATCAGCAACAACAGGAATTGCCAGAGCAAAACTGCTGTTACTGCTACAACTATTGCTACTGTTACTGTTGCTGCTTCTGCTTCAGTTTCACTTTGACATATAATATCATCTCTTTCTCATGTAAAATATGGGTCAAAATGGTATAGGATGTGTTGAATATGCACAGAATTACTGCATATCTTTTAAAATTACACCAAATTATGGTGTGGCAAAAATAAAAACTGGTGGCTGTTTTACTTAAAGGGCTAGCTTGGTTGTCCTGGAGAACTTGTGCATGATTGACATGTGCGGCAGAGAAGGGGCTATTATTCCTAACTGAAGCCATAAAAATAGCAACATGGTGTGCTAATTGGTATGGTTCACACTGGTCAGTACCATGCTTAGAATTTAGAGATATTATCCGACAGAGCATTACACATGATTGGGGGAGTGTTTTTATTGTGTAATAAAGACTAGTTTTTATCATTACATTTTAATTGTTCATTATCATGAAAATTCACTAAGAGTTATATATTTTGTAATCCACCTAATTTTAATAGTTACTAGATATACACTTTTATTCCCATTTATGATCCATGTAGGATGTTGATTTCACCACATATGAGGTGGTCAACTATGATAAGGCTGTGATTTCTATGGCCAATCCTTGAGCAGTAGACAAACAGACCATACAATTTGAATCTTGCATGAGTTTGACACACCAGATTAGAAAAAAATCACTTTATTTGCGCTATAATGACATTTATTTACAGATTACTACCGGTGATAAAATTTTAGGAGTAAATATAAATGAAAATTTAAAATGGGATGACCACATATTGTTTATTAAGAAAAAGATAGCAAGAAAAGTATGGTTGCTGTCAAGAATAAAATAGTTTATTCCTTTGAATTATCGAATTATCGAATTATTTTCTATAAAGATTACATACAGCCACATATAGACTTTTGTAATGTAATCCAGTAGGGGAGCAGCCTTGATATTTTCCTACATCTTTCAAATATCGCAACCACGCTTGACAACGAAAAGTAGTACGTCAACTTTCGGAAACGTCAAAAAAAAAAAATGTCCGCCATTTTGAATTTTTTAAAACGCATAATTTGGAAAATTGTGACAATTTTTGATCATGAAATTTCATTTCCCCTTTAGGTTTCGTGATTTTCGTCTGTACCGACTTTTTTGTTAGAATCTCTACTGCGTGATAAATTCAGACCCGCCTTGTAAAATGTCGAAGCGAGGGGCGATAACTCTAAAAGATGCCATCTTTAGAATACGATTAAAATGACAACAACCGTGTGTTTTTTGTTAAATAAAGTACGAGGAGATACTTGAATTGTTGTTTTAGCTCACACATTACATGAATTTTGCTGCATATCACGAAAAGCATGTTATTTCTTTATCAAAAGTACACGAAAATACGAATTGTTTGATTTAACTGTAATTTTGACTCGACTGACCTCGCAAGAACTGCAGGCGCGTATTCGATGGAGCGGGTAGTATTGAGCACCCTCTCATATGTGGAAAGTTTACGTAACAATCGCTACTGTTCAAGATGGGAGTTGGGATGGAGAGAAGGAGGGGGAGGGCATCTGAACTGAGATTTAAAAGGATGCGCCCCATCCCCATCCCACCCCAACTAAAATCATGAAAGCTAGTTTGTTTTTGAAAGCTCTTCCAAGCATACAGTACATTCTTAAACATATTCAGATAATATATTTGTTGCTGTGTTTTTGACTAGACTGTCCAGTGTCTAATTGTCATCCGCAACTTGGCGCAGTCAGTAGCGCAGCGGATTTGTAACCGGAGGTGGTGCCACTGAGTTTTGTCGGTGTGTTCTTGGGCAAGACACATTCCCTTAGCCTCATCCGTCGGATGGGGACGTAAACAGGGTGGTCCCGCTTATAGGTCTATCATCCGAGCATGTTAAAGAACCATAGGAATCTGTTCGATAATAAGGGTAGTGCACGGTTCCCGGATTCCTATGTATCCTTCCCCTCTCTCTGAGGCGGCTCTAAATAACCTGTACTGTGTTGATGAGCCGTTAAATATTCAATTCAATTCATCCGCAACTGCACTCAGCACTGTCATATGTACTATAGCTGTCCCATGCTAGTATCATGAATCAACCGTGGAATATATCACCCACACATAAAAGGGTTTGAGGGCCCCATCTTACTTGTATTAGTTTAAATATAGACCATTTGTCGGTTGAAACCTAAGATGAATTTTTTATCAGACAGAAACACTGTCGTAATACTTATACTGATAGCATCGAAGGAAAATAAAGAAGGCCATTTCTTTTACTTTATATTTTTAAAGTTGAATTGTGTTTTATGTCATTATAGCACATTTTAGGCCATATTTCCTGGGTAGAACCAGTACTGTGTACTTACTGCTATCTGTAAGAATCGACACTTTCTCACCTACAAGTTGAGCTCCCAGTGGGAATTGAACCCGCAGCGGTGAGAGGTGAAGATGAGAATGTATACAAATATAAAATGCCAACCGAACATCTCAACTCAATATGTCCATGGGACTTGAATGAACGCACTGAAAACAATCCGTGGAAAATTGTACTATGCAAGAATATATATTCATAAATAAATTTTATTTTGATGCAAAATCGATATGCTCCTCTAGACATCATAGATAAAGATCATGTAAAGTTTCGAAAAGATTGGTTAAAAACTGTGGAAGGATATAGACGCACAGATAACTAACACCATATGCCGCCTCACCTTTCAATGGTAAACAGTAAACATTTAAGGTACATATTAAGGCCTTAAATATTATCTTTCATGACTAAGTAAAAAATATGTAACAAGTCAGATATCAAAATCAATTATTTATTTGATTTAAAACATTTTATTTCAAATATTTACATCAAAACATCCCAAATATAAAGGGTATTACATAAAAAATTAAATTGCATCATACAATAATTGTTTTTATTTATTAAAGGGACACACAGCATTTATCAAGTTTTTATCAAGCATTAAAATGTAATTTATTTTCACTTTACACCCGCTTGCATATATTTAAATTATAAGTTATAACATTTTGGAGTTTAAAAAAAAGAAGATTGCTGCATGTCCCTTTAATATGTAATTGTTTATATGGTGCAAGCCAATTTGAACATATGTGGGGTTATATATATATACATGTATCTGTTTGTTATTTATTTGGTGAGGAAGACCACTCACTTTTCTTCTGGGTATAACCGGTAATATACACCTCCTGCCATCTGTTATTCCACAAACTTTTATATAATCCAATAAAATTCAGAAAACATTTTAATCCAATAAATAAATTGGGCACGGCCGGTCAGATTAACAGAAACACATTTATATTTTCATATTAGCCCTTATTTTGAGCCACTCCAATGAACAATCCAGTTAATGTCGCCAACGATCCATCTTGTGTCTACAGTCGGATATGCATGTTGATATGATATTGTGCTGGCTGAACTGGTGATCCTCTTACTACTAGACATATTTTTCTTGAAGTTGATGCTAGTACTGTCCGTATGAGGTATTGCTGATTCATGATTCATAAAAAAAATAAAATATTGTACACCATCTTGTTATTATATACTATTCTTGTTCGTTTAAGTATTTCTGATTCTGTTGTTAATGTTGTAAAAAGTTATATGTGACTACTTGTTTCAATAAAATCCTCCCATATATATTGGGACATCACTAACTATTTTCAGCTAACTCCCAGCATCTCAGGACTCCAGGCTCTGAAAATAAAAATGACATACATGATATTTTGTTTCAACCTAAATATGTAACAAGTTGTAGAACTGAAATATGTAAATGAATAGTGATTATAGAACATTTGTTACATGTACAATAAATTAAAAATAATCGTTTTCTGCTAAATCAACACATTTATTACCGGTATACCTTATTTAGAGCCGCCCCAAATGACACATAGGAATTCGAGAACCTGTCTTACTCTTACTAATGTATATATTAATAATTTCTATGGTTGTTTATCGTGCTTGGAGGATAGACTCCCCAGTTTCAATCCCAATCAAACAAAAGAGGCTGAGGAACAAACAAGACTGAGGGAAGATGTATTGCCCGAAACCATAGACGAAACTCAGTGGTGCATGTGTGACTTGAACCGGAAGCTCCAGATTGCTATCATCCACCATGCTATTGCTGGGCCATGCCAGCACATTATGTTAAGTCGGGGTCTTGGTTAAGTTTAATAATTTAGATGTAATACAGGGACCTTTTTATTTTGTTTGTTTAATTTTACATATGTACTAAGCACAATATGACCTATTTATGTGTCGATGTGCTGTAAAACACCATTTTTATTTTTAGTATAAAAAGTCTGAGACTAAGTGCAGGCACAGACCTAATAACAAATTATTAATATGTCTGTGGTGCAGGACTGGTGCACAATGCCACATATTTTGCAAAGAACAAACATTGATAAATTCATAGATTTTTTGAAGCTGCGCTTACCTACATACTGGCTAATACAAGGCTCTTGATGTAGTTATACTGTGATACTGGGAAATTTGACTTGAATCTGGCTATGGTAATACTGCACACTGCCTCTAGCTAACTTAGTCTTAGCAGACCTGAAAAAAACAAGTCATATATGATATTGTTTCATTTGTTTTTAATATTAATAACTCTGTCCAACTTTCTCAATGCTAACAATGTCAGCATTCCATAACATTTTACTTAAAACACAACTGGAATTGAAAGTGGTGCTTTCCAGAAGATGATACTGTCCAAAATGTAAGTCACAGGTGGCATTCATGAACAAATAGTAGATTTTCAAGGCTTACATTTTCATCAATTATTCATCACTCATGTGTTCTAAAAAAATATCAGAATTAAGTTAATATATATCAACCACCACCGTTTTACATGTTTCAACGTTAAACACTTGTCATACAGAAATTAAAAGTGTATTTACTTACAAAGGCTACAGTGCAGACAATGCCATGACCCATTTCAGGCATTTGCTGGTGTGTTCCACTTTTCAATTTTAATTCTCTACATTGTCTACTGTAATAGATCTATTTGTTTGTATTTTGTAAATTACGCACTCATGCAAAACTTGGAATTGTATACGATCGTGATTGTAACACTGTTTTAATTCTACTTCTGTGCAAATAAATTGAAATAATCCATCGGTCACCGTCAATCGGGCCGTATGTGTAAACGATCTGTCTGTGTATGTACACGGATCAGCATTATTTGACCTTTGAATGTGTGTGAGCTATTTTTAGCACATTCCTTAGCTATTTATAAAAGTTCAGTTCAATTCACAATATTTAGTTTCTGTGACTGTGTATTGACCATATGATGTTAATTTGTCCAGGGAGAAGTGGGTTTGTGGCCTGCGACTGACTGGCCCTGGGCTGGGTGTTTTTCTGTGTCGCCGCCATTTTGAATAGCCTCTGAAAGAGTGAAATGCAGGTACCAACTTTCAAAACGGGCACGCAAAATGTATATTCACGAAAAAATAAGAAATTTTCAAAAAAGGTAGATCAGGTAATGATCTTCGACTCCTGTCAATTTCAACAATATTTAAGAATATACAATTTTTGTACCCGTTTTGAAACATTGGCAATTTCGATGAAAACAAAAACTAGTTTTTTTCGATCTTCGCATTTGTACCGCGATTTCCGACTATGATATCTCAATAAAACCTGTCAACACGATTGTTTTATAAATCTCCGACATAATAACTGACTTCTGATATGATTTGTTTTCTTTGCCATCTAGTATAAGCTTTAAACTAGTGTTTCTAAACAGAGTACTATAAAATCCGCGCATCTGCACGTGCTTGCAAAATGGGAACTACGTTGCCTCCAATCCCAATTATTTATGTTTGAGTGATGCGGTTCAGGCACGTGAAATGACTTGTCTGCTCCTGTACTGATCTGGGGTAACACAAGTCGTTAAAATATCAACAGCCTTTCAATAATGCAAAAAAGGGCATGTCACGTTATTTTAGGTGAACAGTATATTTAAAGCCGCTATGGAACAACTAAATTACCTCACACTTGATCAGCGAATTATACTTCAAAAGGCCAAATTCATGTATAGAGTGTCGAACTATACTGCCCCTTCATATATTTCCGATATGTTTACTACTCGTAATTCAACTGACAGAAGACTTCGATCACTAACTGATACTAATTTTAGTATTCCTAAGCCAAATCGGGAACTTTTCAAGGGCAGCATGTCTTACTCCGGGACAATTTTATGAAATAATATTCCAAAGCACATTCAGAAGTGTGCAACAATGAAAAGTTTTACAAACAGCTGCATAAATTTGATAGAGAAAAAACAACATTAAAGTCGATATAGATAATCATCTCAACTTATTATTGTGTAAATATCGTTCAAACTACCACAAACAACAATGTTATTATGGAATTACATATATCTTATGTATTTTGCCTTTCTTGTCTTTGGTATCAGGTATTTGTTATAGAGGGCCCCAAGGACGATTAGTATAAACTAATTTGGTCACCCTCGATAAACAAAGACTTTCATTCATTCATATATGTATATGCACCTCTTGTATAATGGTTACTGCATCTATGTATATGTACCTCTTGTAAAATGGTTACTGCATCTATGTATATGTACCTCTTGCACAATGGTTACTGCATCTATTCATATGTACCTCTTGTACAATGGTTACTGCATCTATGCATATGTACCTCTTGTACAATGGTTACTGCATTTATGTGTATGTACCTCTTGTACAATGGTTACTGCATCTATGTATATGTACCACTTGTACAATGGTTACTGCATATACGTATATGTACCTCTTGTAAAATGGTTACTGCATATATGTATATGTACCTCTTGTATAATGGTTACTGCATCTATGTATATGTACCTCTTGTACAACGGTTACTGAATCTATGTATATGTACCTCTTGTACAATGGTTACTGCATATATGTATTTGTGCCTCTTGTACAATGGTTATTGCATATATGTATATATATATATATCTTTATTTCCTCCATATTGAAGATTCACATATATAAGTACAAACACTACAAAGTTACACTTACACGTAATAACCATGTATATAAAATGAACATGAACATATTTACAAGTATATTTAAAAAGTTACCTGATTTTATAGTTATTTCAAACTTAGATAGAGTCTCAAGTAAATGATAATAGATTAAAGAAGTGATACATATACATCAACGATAAATGGCAAAGAGCATACTTCAGCAATTGGTGGTCATTAGAAAAACCTTATCGAAACGAAATTACAAGATTAATCAGACCCATTTAAGTACGCATAGATCTGCCTCCTGCTACATTACCACAACACACTTACAATATATAATTCATTAATACAATATAATGTATAAATCTAGATAATTAGAAGATTTAAACAAAACGCGCTTTATATTATATATTAATACGCAAAACACGCACTATTTTAAACATGTAGAATATCAAATAGCACTGCAAGGTGCTGTGACAACACTATAAAATGAACGTGAACCTATGTACAAATAACTTTACAAAGTTACCTGATTTTATAGTTCTTTTAAACTATTGAGTCTCGAGACATACATGTATATATACAATGTATATACATATACGCATACACATATATATACATACACATACATATACAAATATATATACACATATACACATACACATACACACACATATACATACACATATATACATACATACATACACATATATGTATATATATACATACGTATATGACAAAGAACATACTTCAGTAAAAGGTGGTCATTAGAAAAACCTTGTCGAAACGAAATTACAAGATTAATCAGACCCATTTATGTACGTATATTTCTGGCATTTACTTCCTTGCCCCAACACACTTTTATTTTAACATGCAGTAATATCGATTATATCGCATTGTGCTGTGACCACATCAGACTAACATATATTATAGACATTTCTAAAAAGTTAATATAGTCATCTTTGAGCAAACGTTCTAATTCATCACATGGTGCGCCTAACATAACACCAAGTCTCGCATATGAATCCAAGTTAGTTATAAAATGCCAAACAGGAAAACCAAATGCTACCTTCAGGTCATACATAAATTTGCATCTGTATTCACATAAATAAACGCATTCAAACATAGAATGGTTAACATAACATCTATATAAGGCACCGCACTTTGAACAAAGCTTTTCAGTTTGAAACGAGCAAAGCATAGACACCATGTTTATGACATTTCTGCAGCTGCTCATCAGTTTTGTGTTATTACGACAAATTCTCCATATTGGACTCTCGTTAAACACTGGGTGGACACTGTGAAACTCAAAAAGATCTGGATCGTTTGTCCGCATATACCATAAATATTCTTCGCGCTCTTTAACTCGCCGATTTATTTCTCGCTTCCAAACATATTTTGAAGGGAATACACCATTTTCAATATAATTTTCTAATATGTCAAATAAGCCATATTTCATCAGTACTGGTACAATATCGTGTACATACCCTTTCTGCGTATTTTCCGTCTGATTAAAATTGGAGCATAGTCTAAATAAAAATAAGTCTTTAATTCGAGAATGAATTTTCAGCCGACATAACTGACCAAGCAAAATGAGTTTTTTCTTATCAATTTCTGATTCAATTGAGTACGCACCAAGTAGTCCTAACGCAATGACTGTTCTTGTTCTCTTTCTCATGCCTTGAATATGTTTAATACAAAATCTGTGACATCTTTCTAAAAAGAGAATGTCACTTTCTTTGAGAGAGTACCACATCTCACATCCAAATAATCCTTTGGGAAGCACAATAGACTTATATATTTTCCTAGATGTAAATGGATGCAGCCCACCCTCCCGGTATATACCACTGCATTCGAGGCTTAAAAGAGTTCCCTTAATCCTTGCATTTGCTTCTTTCAAATTGTCTTCATGCTTCATGTATTTATCAAAGCGCACGCCAAGATGGTTATATGATGTTACTTCATTTATATTGTCATTGCCAATTTTCCAGATCCTTTTTGACTTTAGAAACTTAGACTTAGTTTCATTGCACACAATTACAGCAGACTTGGAAGCATTATATTCGTAACCCCAACGGCAAGAGTAGTCGTAGCAAATGTTTATTAATCTGTCCATACCAAGTTTTGTTAAAGAAAGGAGTGTCATGTCATCGGCTGCCACGGTACAAGGAATAGATATTCCGCGAATATTCAAACCAAATCTTGAAACTTCAATCTCCTTGATTAGACCATCAATGTAGCATAAATACAAAAACGGAGAGCTCACGCCACCTTGTCTGGTACCGATATTAACTGAGAATGTTTCTGACTTGTATCCCTTGTAGATAACACAGCTTTCAAGATTAGTATGAAGGTCAACGAATGCTTTCCAAGTACTTAGTTTCATCCCCATGTCATTTAGTTTGTAAAAAAGTCCAGAATGCCATACTTTATCAAAAGCTGTTTTTACATCAAAGAAGCACACATATAATGGACTTCCTTCCTCCTTCGTAATATGTGCGCATTCTCGAAGTAAAAATGACGTCATGAGGCTACCTATTCCACTCTGAAAACCTCCTTGCAGTGGGTTCACTTGTATATCAGATTCTGTCTTGACACGGTGTAGTAATAATCTTTCGTACAGTTTTAAAATGTTTGAAGATAACGTAATTGCACGGTAGCTGCTTGGATCTTCTTTTTTTTTGCGACCACCTTTATACAGTGTGATAATCAATCCCGATTTCATCGCGTTAGGAGTGTAAGAATAACAATACATTAAGTTCATGAGATGAAGCAATACCCTGTTTAACTCATTCCCTCCGTATTGCAAGTGCTCATTATAGATAGAGTCACTGGAACATGCTTTTCCTTTTTTTAAATGCATTAGTTCTTCGTTATATTCTTCCTGTGTGAATGGGATAAACGGATCGTTTTCAGTGCTGCGTTGTTTGAGAACATCAACATGAGATTCAATAGTTTGTCGGAATTCTAAATTGAATGAAGGCTTAATAACATCTGTATATAGTTCATCAAAGAGCAATCCCCATTGTTCTGCTATTGATTTTGCATTTCGATATATCTTATTGTTGAACTTCATTTCAGAGCTTGTATGCATTTTGTCTTTGTTTTTCCTTGCCGCTATTAGCTTCCAGAAATACCCTGCGTCCACTTCAGCGGCGTTATCGATGTATTCGTTCAGCGAATTTAGATATGTTTCTGAAGAAACCCTAAGATGTTTACGAAACGACCTTTTGGCGTCCTTGTACCTAGTATACGCAATATGTGCGTCATCCCTTGGTCTGCCATTCTCAATCCACAATTTCCTCAAATGTCGCATACTAGAATGTAACTCTTTGAGAGCGCTATTCCAATACGGCTTTAAATAGTGTCTAAACTTAGCTCGTTTAAAACTTTTCTCTGAAGCTTTAACTACATCAGAACAGATATCACAATACATGTTATCAATACACAATCTAGCCTCAACAATTGTAGTTGGTGGACAGTACACACGATATTTTAACATACAACTCAATTCATTTGTATACGATACAATTTCGTCACTTGTAACGTTTTTCCACTTAACTGTTTTACGAAAATTATCTGTCGTTCTACTTAAATAATCAACATGTGGCAATCTGAAAGCACAAACTAAAGGTCTATGATTTGAAACATTCAAAGAATTGTCATCTAAAATAGCACAACCAACAATCAAGTCTATCATATCGGTTGGCATTAAAATATGATCTATTAAAGACTCATTTCCACCATTATATGAGACAAATGAGGAATGTGCACCTTCACAGAGCGGTAATGTATTGACTGCTACAAGGTTATTGTAGATTAAAAAGTTATTCAAGTAGCACTTCTTTTGTCACTGTATCTAATAAAATTATCACCCTGCAAATGAGCATTAAAATCACCAAGGAGTATAACTTTTCCCTTTTGCTCATGTATAGAAATGATTTTACCTTTTCAACATAGTCAACAAATAGTTTGTGAGGAAGGTTACTACTAGGAAAGTAGACTTGCACAATTGTCAATAAACTTTCATTAGGTAACTGTATTTGTATGCCTACGAGTCTGTCATCATCAAATAAAACGGGGCTCACAAAATCAAATAATTGTCTTTTCCATATTATAGCTACACCACCCTTGCCATACCTCCGATTTTCTTCGGGTCTTGAATTATCTGAGACACTTAGACTAACGTAATCTCTATGAATCGAGTCTAAGAAGTGACTGTCCCTTTCTAAAAGCCAATGTTCCGAGAGACCACAAATATCTATGTTACTTTCAACTAATACATTACTTAAATAGTAACTGCTTGACATAATGCCAGTCGCATTCCAGGTCATGATATTTAATGTATGCATTGTGAAAATATGGAGGTACAGAAAGAGCAATATTAGTGACACCATTGTGTAAACGAAAAACATGCAATAGAACGTGAATTTGTCTAAACAAATGCTTCATTGTCAGAGTCACCAAAACGATGGTTTTGGTCCCATCGGTTAGTGGGATGATTATCAAAGTTGTGTTCTCTTCTTTTTCTGTATGCGTTCCTGGTCACCCAAGGTCTGCACTCGACATGGCGTGGCCAAAACCCCTCAAATGTAACCATGTCAATGTTTTCATCAACTTCAACGTTGAGTCTGATCGTAACGCCGTAACTATCACGAATGGGATAAATAGTTACCCACGTGACAGTAACACCCCTTCTTTTACAATATCTAATGAGTTTGTCTTCTGTTATACTCGATTTAAAGCCGCTTACATGATAACGTTTCACTTTACGTTTTACATAAACCGAAAAGTCTTCGTCGTCATTGTTATCTGTATCATTGAATTGATGATGACTTCTGTCATCGGAATCGAAATGGTTTGTACTATTCTGTTTTTTGCCGGAATATGGAGCACTGTTCACTACGACCGGGATGGGATTTTCTTTTTCGGCGTGGAGCGTATTCTCTTGATGTCCCACATTCGCTCTTCTGCTTTTAAGTGGTAATACAGTGGCTGGTGTGTTGGCCTGTTGTGTTTTGTGAACAGGAAGATTTAATACAACTTCTGCAAAGCTAAGTATAGACTTTTCTTTGGCGGCGGTTGCCGTGTAACCCGAAGGTCTTTGTATATCCTTGACTGTAGACGAGGCAGTAGCAACATATGCTTTGTCGAACATATCGTGACCCTGATCTCTTTTATTGGAAGAGTCATATATTGCAGCACTGTTATTGTTTCCTTCTGTGCATGAGAATCTGTCGTGCTTTGTTCCACTAAGCGTCGTTTGATCTTGTACTTGTTTTGTAAAATCAGTACTGCATTTTTCCAGTTTATGTACGCGTTTCGTCAAAGCTGAAAGCTTATCCATATCGCCATTGAATTGCGAAGCGTCCAATTTGAGCTTAATGTCGTCGGCAATGATATTAATGTCTGTTTTTAGTAACTTGATGTCATTCTTCAAGCTAGCACTACCATTGCTTTTATCTGAACACAATCTCTCAATTGAAAGTGTGTTTACTTCCACTGCATTTATGTGTATGTACCTCTTGTACAATGGTTACTGCATCTATGTATATGTACCACTTGTACAATGGTTACTGCATATATGTATATGTACCTCTTTTACAATGGTTACTGCATATACGTATATGTACCTCTTGTACAATGGTTACTGCATATATGTATATGTACCTCTTGTACAATGGTTACTGCATCTATGTATGTGTAACTCTTGTACAACGGTTACTGTATCTATGTATATGTACCTCTTTTACAATGGTTACTGCATATACGTATATGTACCTCTTATACAATGGTTACTGCATATATGTATATGTACCTTTTGTACAATGGTTACTGCATCTATGTATATGTACCTCTTGTACAACGGTTACTGCATCTATGTATATGTACCTCTTGTACAATGGTTACTGCATATATGTATATGTGCCTCTTGTACAATGGTTATTGCATATATGTATATGTACGTCTTATACAATCGTTACTGCATATATGTATATGTACCTCTTGTACAATTGTTACTGCATCTATGTATGTACAATTGTTACTGCATATATGTATATGTACCTCTTGTACAATAGTTAGTTACTGCATATAGGTATATGTACCTCTTGTACAATCGTTACTGCATCATATTTATATGTAACTTGTGTGCAATGGTTACTGCATTATATTTATATGTATCTTTATTATAAATGGGTTATGCATACTGTAAGTTAAATTAAGTTTCAAATATTTTTCAGTTACATAACAACAGTATTTATAATCATCGTAATATATATCTAGCAATCTAAGGATTTGCATAGTATTGTTTTATTAATATATTCAAAGTCATTGTAAAGGAATATGATTATGTTTCATGTTTTAATATTTACCAATTTCATTAATATTTGTTTATTACAAAATATTTCACTCCAGGTTTTTATTTGTCTGATTATATACGTTTTTTTTATAATATGTTTCTCTATTGAAACCAAGTGATTCTCAAGTTATATTATCTGTATCCAGATTCCTATTCGACTGACCATAGAATTGACCAGCTGGTGTCAGTTAACATATGTATGGTTGGAGATATCAGCTCCAATAATAATCATTGAAATGTGCTAAAGCGACAGGTTAATGGCTGGGAGACTGCCTCTCAATTTACGACCAAGTTAGCCCTTTAATAGAGACATTTTAATTTAACAAATAAATCGAACCCCTCGTATAAATCAGTTACACTGAAGGAGATCCGCCGATGTGATAAGAAATTGCGGTTATATACAAACTTTATAATAACGTTGAAATGACGTTGAAAAACGGCATGCATTTGACAATAACACAGATATCAGATGAGCATACTCGAATGGACCGACATTTTAATAAGTAGTCTCTGACCAAAATACAAGGATTGTAGCGACAGTGTGTGGCAACAACGCTGAAACAACATTCCGGCGACATGTTGCAGCAACAGCAAATTAATTTCTAGCGACATTCCTGAAATAGTTTATGGCAACGTTGCTGCAATACTGATATATATATATATATATATATTAGATGTTCTGGCGACGTTCTAGCAAAACTCCTGAGATGTTCTGGCCACATTTTGGCAACATTCCTGAAATTAAACAAATGGATGTAAGAACATTAATTGCGTTCAAACAAGGGTAACACTTATTAACTCCCTTCACATTCAGGATGGAGGTATGTGTCTCTTAATCGTGCTTCCGCGTGTTGTTGAAGTGTTCATAGTAGTGTACAATAGCATAGGACTGGTTATGTTTGTTAAATGTCATGCATATACCCACCACACTCCAATAAACAGAAGTTACCGGTCAAATTCCTTAAAAAAATAATTCCTTATAAAACAAAAGAACCACGGTATTGCTTAAAACAAGAGAGCCATTCAGAGAAGATACTGTTTTAAGCAATTGTTGATGGATTTACAGACGTAATACAGGCTAAACGTGATGAAAATAGCTGTCTTGAGCCTTTGGCTACTATGTAAAGAAGTTTAACAAATGAATATGAATGTCAGTATTTAACTAAATAACTATCTAAATACAATTACAAAATGTAGCGGCGAAAACACATTGTAAACCTCAATGTTGAAGTCATTCATAGTCATACTTCTAAATATAATAGAAACTCACATTAAGATATAGTACGTTTTTCTTCACTGTACAATACTATTTATTTAAAACTAACATTTTTGAATAAAGGTCATCTTACTTGAATATCAGCAGACATATTAACACGCATTCAATGCGAATAAAATTCAAATTTGCAAAGGAGGTAACTCCAATGGTTTAAATATGTTTAACATTTGCTTCCACCTTGCAACGTTTTGTCATTATGTTGCCAAAATGATTTCTGTGGCAATATTCCTCATTGTCCCTAGAATGTCTCGACACCACATTTACAACCTTTTATATGTTGCAAGAACCTCGCCGGAGACGTTGCCGCTGGTCGCAAGAGTATATATTATACATGGAAAAACGCTCACTTCTGTCGATACAATCTTGTTGCTGCAGCAATGCCGCAGTATTGCAGCAAAGTTGCAACAGCGAAATTATTTCGGTAAGGGGTCTGTTGTGTCTGTTCCCATGCAAGACTATAATGAGGTTTTATAAATATTATTTAAATGATTGAATCGATTATAGAGAAATCCTTCACGAGATGGCAGTCATGTAGTTCTTCTCACGAAAGAAAGCAGATTCAAGTGAGCGGAAACATATCACACAGCTACCATCGAGTGAAGGATTGTCTAACCCAAGAGGAAAACTAATCAATTTAATAATTTTAATATTAAGTTTATAAGAAATGTTTCTCTTCAACAAAACTTTATTGACGTTATAAATCAACGTCACAATTACTTATTTTGTGTTCGGAGTCACTTCTTAATATTTTAGCGATTTAGCGATTATGGATTATCTTTTACTGAGAAATCCTGATCTTTCACCCATTAGCGTATAAAAAGAGAGCAATTGTACTATGAAGCATGCAATATCTATTTATGGATCTACAAACATTTTAGGCGCTTCATTTAATTTTATCAATTAACATTTCTTCTATGCTGTTTTGTTTAGCTCACTTCGAATGCACGTATGCTATAATTTTTTAAATCACGTGATCGTTTCAAAGTAAACATGAGATGTCAAGTGTGTGATGGAAAAAAAATGAGATAAAAAACACTTTTATTTATTTTCCTTTTCAATCTAAGAATATTACTGCGGTTTATGAAGAGGGTACATAGTAACGGTGGTATTGACTCGCAGACATTGTTCGTGATTCCTAACGCTGGTCAAATTCTTTCCGTAGTTTATGGACTATTACCATGTTCTTTCTACCTAATTATAATGAAATATGCACATTATATTATAACTCCACATTAAATTAGTTATGTTCTCAGTATATTTAAAAAACGCACCATTTTTGATTTTCGATTATTTTTATTCCACTGGTGTTGTGTTCAAATCAAGATTGTATTTAAAGTTAGTACACAAGTATCTTTGTCCCAAATGTTAAAATATGGCGATAAACAGTTGCATAAGCTTTGCTCTACTTATTTTAGTTAAAACAAATTTTGCACGATGATTTTTAACATATTTTAAAAGTGTTATGTTTTCAAATGTATGGTTTGGATAGAAAAAGAAGATTAAGCATAAGAAATTAACACAAATAAGAGAGGAAAGTAGCAAACTCGATTTGTTGTGATGTGATTTATAAACGTCGTAATTTTCTTGGTCATGATCACTTTCATACTATACTAGTTAAACTTGTTAAATAGTTTATCAAAAGAGGTTATGACTCTTTCATTTTGCAACGTTTGGTGGTGGACCCTTTTTTAGTTCGCCACTATGCTTTCCTCTTTAATTGTACGATGACCGGACAGGCGGTGGACCCTATGAAGACGCCTACCTAAAGCCCATTGGGACGGTGGCGTTTGATGTTTGTCGATGATCTTTCCTGTCGTGCCCATAATGGTTTATTCTCTTGTTGCTCTGGCTTCTGCCAAGTCACTGAGTACCTTCATTGTGGCTTTCTATGCTATTGTTTTTTTGTATTATTTTTACACGAGCATATTTGTGTTTTACTTATATTGCCTGTTGATGCTGCCTTGTTGGTTAGAGATTATATCATGGCGGGGATTTCTTTACACTGTCCCGTTTTAATGGGCTGACAGTAGGGTAAGTGTGAGGTTTGGTGCACCCTAGAACCGGATTATACCCCCAGTGGCCTACTTTGCCACTGACCGTTCCAAAGCCCTATTGTCAACCCTTTTCTGTTTGTGATGTCGTTTGCATTTATTATTACTTTTGCCTTCTTGTTTGCCTGTTTGCGTTTGTTTCTGTGTTTTGTGGTTGACTGTCCTCCTTGAATGCTACTTTCCCTGTCCGATCTTTTTATATTTCTTTATAAAGTCTCTGCCCACAACAGGTGTTTGTTAGATGCACCTGTCATGCCTAGAGATTTTCTTTTGATGGAAATTACTTTTATTTACACTGTCTTGTCAATTTGAGCGCGCGCTAAAGACAGGATAATAGATATGTGGTGTGCACTTAAACTCGATAATATGTGCTTTATTTTCCATTACAGTTCATATTGTAAAGAAGCCGCTATGGGACTAATCAGGAACCTACGAGGTCTTGTCAGTTGTGCAGTCATTTTCAATGCTGTTGTGCTGATTGCATTCATCAGGTATCACCGAGTTGGAAATTCAAACGTCAAAAAAAGCAAATATCGTAGAGAAGATCACATTGAAATGAATCCAAACAAGACCGAAATTTATAAAAGAATATTAGAACAAACTGATAAAACCTCGCTAGATATAATTAACTGCACCAACCTACACGAGATACGACTGATTAGTCAGTTAGGTACTGGTTGGAATAAACAAGCATTTAAAGGGGATTTTCACGGAATACCTGTCTGTGTAAAGATGGTAAACAAAACTGGTAAACGTGTTGAAAAGTGCATTACTGAAACAATTCAAAACATTTCTATGTCGAATCGGAACATTGTTAAACTACGTCAACTATGTCGCAAACTGCCATCGCTTAAACTGATAGAGGAAATCCTGATGTATGAGCAGTTAAAACATCCCAGTTTAGGACGTATGCTAGGATACTGCGTTAATAACTATCCTAAGGTTCCATCAATGGTATCACAGGATCGGAGTAAACAGCGAATAGTGAGTGTTACTGAATTGGGTCAGGAGATAAAAACAGACACAGGCATCATAGTTCCCAAGGCCTGGCAGAGAAGAATAAAAGTAGCAATTGAGTTGACTGACTTTTTGATATACATTGAGCATTCACCTTTGGGATCATTGCGAATTACTGATTTTAAAACAGATCACTTTATGATTATTAACGGCAATTATAAGTATATAGACCTCGATAACCTACTATTTTTGAAGAAACCATGTACTCTGCCTCAAAAAACGTGTGAATATGGTGTCGAATGTGTTGATAATTGGTGTAAAGAATATAACGAAAAGAAAAATTTGTTTTGCATGCGAAAATATATGTTTAGACATTTGTTGGATCCTTCTATGTTCCCAGCTGCTATCGGGAACAAATTGGCAACGTTGCTTAATTTTATGAGAGAATATAAAATAACAGCAGCACTTCTTAATGAGAAGCTTCAAGGTCTTTTAGAATAACAGAAGTAAAAACAAATATATGTAATGAACGCATATTTATAATTTACTTAAAACAGATGGTGATAATTACTCAGACAAGATATTTTGGGTAACTAGTTCGCGATTTATTATCGTCAATGTGATTTTACTAAGTGTTCTTAACAAGAATATTTAAGTTGTGGATATATGTTTAAGTATTTTTAAACAACTACTTCATGGTACTAATTTACAGTTTTAGAATGAACTTTAAGAAAATTCCTCGAGAGCAATATTTTTAACGAACGTGTTAGTTTTGATTTTCAATTATATCTAAATTACATAGAATTTTTATAGATGTATAGCCTCAACTCACAAGGTTGCTATACAGACTGATAAGTGGCATAGACACTTGAGGTATACCGTTAGCTGATGTATATATCATTTACAACAGGATTAAAGACATATAACATTTAACTTATTGCGATCTGTATACGAACATATCTATTTAGTGTATGTGAAGTTGATTTAGCAATTTTAAATACTATAACCTTTTACAGCAAAAATGGTATTTGTAAGGCGTTTGAAATAATTAAAACTCCAACAATTAATTGATCCGACAGAACTAATTCAACGTCTCATTTCCTCCTTTTTTTATTGTATTTGTATTGTGTGTCATTCTAATATTTGTAAATTGTAATCAACCCATTGATGTTTGTGATGTAATATATTGCATTGTATTGATATTTGTAATTACGTTTTGTTTCTGTGCGTGTGATTGGTTGACTATGGTTCTTGAATACTACATTTCCTGTTCGACATTTATATCTACTTTCTCTTTCCCATAGTCATGCATAGTTGTATTTGCTTGTTTGACACGTTTCCAAAAGGAAATAGAGCATTCCTGATTGTATTTGAATTGTATTTGTATAAATCTTATGTGCTAATATGTGCATGAATATGTTTATATATTGTTACATTTCCATATATTCAGTCATCTTCTCCGTGAAATTAGAAATGGAAATTCTGACATGTTGTAAGATCTGATAATGTATGCTAGTATTTTGTTTTGTTGTCTAATATGAATTACATGTAAAACTGTACATATGGGATGCATCTGATATTTGTTAATACATGCATAAACACGAATCTTTCTACGTATGCTATTTATGTTAAATATGTATATGTATAAACTATTATAATCACATGAGCCTATGGCTTACTTATTTTGCAATAAAGAGCTTCTTCATATATCAACAGTCTCATAATGCAGATACGTATAAGTTCTTTGTCTTCTATTACTCAGATGTATTTGCCTCTACCAACTCTCCAGTGTGGTTATAAGTTATTTCGGAAGTATATTTGATTTCGTGGAAAGTATGAATAAAAGTTGAACAGGAAATGTAGCATGGACCTCAGTCAACGAAAACAGTCACAGAAACAAACAAAAATTACAAACATGTTTAAAAGGAAAGATATGACATAAAAAACATAAAAATGTTGAAAATAGGGCTACCGCTTTGGAACGGTCAATGGTAAAAAAGGCCACTTATGTTTAAACCCGGTTCGAGATTGCACATAACCCGTTCAACATTCAACTTTACCCTTTCAATTTAGCAATGTGTGTTGGTATGGTAATATTTTAATAACCCTTAGTTGATAATTCAGTGTAAGTTATGGTACATTGTTTTTCTTAGATGAAAACCCAAAATTATGTTGTTTTTCGTCGTCTTTCATTGTTACATGTATATTTGGTTTCTGGGAAGACAATCTGCACACATGATTAAAAGGACCTGATTCGGGTGTATTACCATTTGGAAAACTGTACCCGATCAATATTAGTCCCCTATGTTCAAATTAAGTTAAATTATGCATTAAAACACGTGTTGTATGACATTGGAAATCGACTGTAATCATACTAATCGACATTATGTGTCTACATCAATGTATTAATAGTAACACAAATTATTTCCGCACAACAATATTTTGTTTCGTAAACCTGTGTTGTAAATAATTCGGTGAACGTGATACTTATTGAAAGTGACAACGGCCATTTTTTTCTACTGTAAAAACTAACGACCTTGCACAACACTTCCAGTCACACTTACACAACAAAGACACAGTATTGAAATGTTTTAATAGTCAGGGCTGGTATTCTTCGTGACGAATATAAAAGTATTACTACAACAAAAATTGTAGCATTTACTGAACATAGTCATTAAAAAAACAACATACGAAACAAACAACAATAACATGGACAAACAAAGCAAAGTATAGGTAGATGTAACAAGAGCGCCGCCGTATGGGCCCGATTCCTAAAGGTGTTATGTTAAAATCATTTCCTATGTGTCATGTCAATATAACCCTTACCTTTGACATTCTAACACAAAAATAACTGAACGGGGATGTTGTTTAACCGAAAGGACTCTTTGTATAACGTCTAAAGACTGTAGATAAAATACTTCGTGAATAACAGCTGAGAAGGAATTTGTCATGATCAGGTCACAGTGACCTTGAAAGCTGACCTACTAAGTTTAAAAGCAATAGGCGTTGTTGTTTTAACATGGGTACTATTTTTGTAAAGTTTACAAGTTACAGTGCGTGTTACGGCTTTGAAGTTATTGTGTGGAAGGCGTATTTCAATATAAAGTCACAGTGATATTGATCTTAAACCTACTGGCCCCAACAGTTCTTAGGGCTTCGCCTTTCATCTACTGGCCCGTTACGGTTTTGAAGTTATCTTGCGGAATTCATATTTCCATATAAGATCAGTGACCTTGACTTTTGTCTCCAAAAGCAATAGGCTTCATGCTTTCAACAAGGGTGATGAAGCTATGAAATTACATGAGTATAGGTGTTACGGTTTTGAAGTTATCATGTGGAATTCATATTTCTATATAAAGTGATGGTGACCTAGACCTTTGAGCTAATGACCCCAAACACATTGAGAGTTTTTCCACTCACCATGGACAATGCATATTTAAGTTTTATAACATGTGTAGGTGATTCAATTTTGAAGTTATGATGAGGAATGCATTTTTCTATCAACGATGACAGTGACCATGACCTTTCACCTACTGATTCCAAAAGGAAAATGGTTACTCCTCTCAACTAGGGTAATGTACCTATGCGGTTTCGTGAGTGTAGGTGAAAACATTTCGAAGTTATCATCCGGAATGCGTTTGTATATATAAAGTTCCGTTGACCTTGACCGTTGATATAGTGTTCTGCAGCATACCCAGTTCATATTGCTCACATTGCGAAAACACAATGTTGAGGTCGAAACATTGTGTCGCGTTTTTTGAACACGGTGTAGTTTTAAAATGATAGAGTACGAGCTTGTTTGTCAAGGTAGATGTCGTCCAAAAGAAACTATGATTCCTAAAAATTAAACATATTAATTTGCGTTGTTGCTGTGAAGTGGGGATACATTCACAATAATAATGTTTTTATTACGCTGTTTTTTGTTTAAATCAAGATTTTAGGACACCCGTATCACATGGCAATAAACAGTAACATACGATTTGTTTTACTTTTTTTGTTAAAACGCATTTAACATCGTTAACATTTCTAGAAATTAAAAAAAGAAACCAAGTGGTGCGTTTTCAAATATACTGAGTGTATGTATTAACGGTGCATTTAGTTCAGTTACATGTAATAAACACTATAAACATACATACAGTAATGAAGTAATGAACTTTATACATTGGGGAGCAAAATACATTCATTCCTTGGATTTAAATTCACATTATTTTAATTGGCAAAATATGAATTGCTGATACTAACCCTTAGACTGAATCCACGAATATGAATATGGAACAATGCGCCATAAATACATACATAATGTTACTATGTGTTTGTGTGCCGTGCGTGCGTGTATGTGTAATTCTAAGGATTATAGGCCCTCCGCCCTGAAAGACACCCGAGAATCCAGGTAAAGCTGGGCACAGAATGTTACTTTTTTGTATTCGACGTATTATATATATGGAGCATAAATGGAGAAAGCATTTGTATCAAATCAATCAATCAATCAATTGTTAGTTATACATATTAAGTACACGCCCATAACCATATAATGTGATTTAATTATGCTCACTGCACTAGACGATACTTATAAAAACAAGAGGCCCACGAGGGCCTGTGGACGCTCTACTGGCTAACATGGTTCTTATAACATCAATGAAGTGAGAGACTGTCATTTACGTTTTTTTGGAAAGTTTTGGGCAAAATACAGCTTTTCAACTAAATCAAGGGCCATAACTAAAGACTCTGGTAAAGTTTGGTAAAGATCAGATGAAAAATGAAGGCCCTACCATATTAATGAGGCAAAATATAGCATTTTTAACTAAATCAAGAGCCATAACTCCTCTGTTACTGGTCCGACTGGTCCAACATAGAGCTAAAAAAATGTAAAAAAAAATCAAAAAAATATTTTAATTTTTTTTTTTAAAAATGTAAAAAAAAAATCAAACAAAAAAAATTTTAAAAAAAATAATCAAACAAAAATAATTCAAATAATAATATAAAAAGAAGAAAGTCATAAAATCTGGTAAAGTTTGGCAAAGATCAGATGCAAAATGAAGGCCCTCTCGTAAGACGAGGCAAATTATAGCATTTTTAACAAAATCAAGGGCCATAACTCCGCTGTTACTGGTCCGATCTGTCTGGTTTTCGAACTTGACCAAAACTTGACCAAGCTTTTATTGACATTAATAATCTGATAAAGTTTGGTAAAGATCGGATAAAAAATAGTCTTAACGAAGCAAAATATAGCATTTTGAACTAAATCAAGGGCCATAACTCCGCTGTTCCTCGTCCGATATAGATGGTTTTCAAACTTGTCCAAGCTTTCATTAATATTAACAATCTGACAAAGTTTGGTAAAGATCAGGTGAATAATGAAGCCCATATCGTCTTAACTAGGCAAAATATAGCATTTTTAACTAAATCAAGGGCAATAACTCCGCTGTTAATAATTTGATCTAACTGGTTTTCGAACTTTTCCGAGCTTTCATTAATATTAACAATCTTTGCAAGTTTGGTAAAGATCAAATAATAAATGAAGGTGCTACAGTGTTCACAAGGCTTAATATGGCATTTTTCAGCAAAACAAGGGCCATAACTCCTGTGAAATTATTTCAATCTTGCCGATTTTCGAACTTGTTTGAGCTTTTATTATTATAAATACACTGGCAAAGTTAAGTAAAGATCCGATTAATATTGAAGGCCCTAGAGTGTTCACGAGGCAGAAAATAGCATTTTTCAGATAAAAAAACAAGGGCCATAACTCCGGTGTTACTAATCTAATTCAGCTGGTTTTCGAACTCGTTCAAGCTTTTATTGATATTAACAATCTGTGCAAGTTTGATAAAGATCAAATAATAAATGAAGGTGCTAGAGTGTTCACAAGGCAGAAAAAGGCTTTTTTTAGAAAAAAACAAGGGCCCTAACTCTAGTGTTACTGACCCAATTCAACTGATTTTCGAACTTGTCCAAGCTATAGTTAGTATTAACAATCTGTGCAAGTTTGGTAACGATCAAATAATAAATGAAGGTGCTAGAGTGTTCACAAGGCAGAAAATAGCAATTTTCAGAAAAATCAAGGGCCATAACTCCAGTGTTACTGATCCGATTTGGCTGATTTTCAAACTTGTCCAAGCTTTTATTGATATTAACAATCTATGCAAGTTTGGTAAAGATAAAATAATAAATGAAGGTGCTAGAGTGTTCACAAGGCTTAATATGGCATTTTTCAACAAAACAAGGGCCATAACTCCGGTGAAATTATGCCGATCTGGCTGGTTTTCGAACTTGTCCGAGCTTTCATTGATATAAAGACACTGGCAAAGTTTCAAAAAGATTTTTTAATAATGAAGGCCCTAGAGTGTTCACAAGGCAAAAGTTAACGGACGACGGACGGACGGACGACGGACAACACACCATCCCATAAGCTCTGCTGGCCTTCGGCCAGTCGAGCTAACTAGTACCCCAATTTTAAATGCTAGTTAAACATTTATTTCCATTATAAGTTGCTCACATTAATTACGCTTTCTTTATTGTGGTGATTAAATGTTATATTCGATTATCAAATTGCTTATTTATTTTCAATTTTATTTGAAGACATTGTTAAAATATATTGATGAATTTTCAAAAGAATGTTTTTGTAAAAAAGATCCATTTACAAGATATAATCTAAGATGTAACTGAGGTAGTTATACGCATCGTCTAGTGTAAGCGACACTGTTATTTAAAATAGCTATCCGGCCAACACAGGGACAATGTTACAACAGGTATATACTGTTTCTAAACGTACTGACGACGAGGCATATATGTAACTTACATCATTTTGAGAATCGACTTTAACCAGTCAGACCAAACCCCAAAACTGTAGCGTCGAATTAAGTTACCAACTCATAACTCATTTCATGCATATTCAGTCACGTGTATTTGAATAACCCATGGAAAACCTATACTTGTTATCGCACATATACATTGTTATAGATAGATATTTTATTCAAACATAAGGCATTACGCCCAACAGTTCACATGCAAATAGTACATACATATAGACATGTATATGAAATACACACAATATTTTCCAGTTAATGACAATTTGTATAATTTCATAGGTGAGTTTCAAGATCATCTGTATATGTTACTAGTTAAAAAGTATTTGACAACTATTAAGTATATAAGTGTTTAATATATATTTTTAAATTAATATTCCTAAGTACTGATCAGAACACATTTATATCTGTGGACAAAAATGGAGAAAAGTGATATTTATTTATAAAACATGTCGTCTCTTCTTTTAAAACTTTTACAAATGAAAACGGACAGTTTCTTTAATAAACTCTTGTTTTCTGTTGTCATAAGTTCAATAAATTTTGGTATGTTTGGCCGTTTCCAAAAATATTTGTTAACATATTCTTTTCTTATATCTTGATATAGTGAACACTCCAATACAAAGTGAAATTCGTCTTCTAGTATATTACATAGCTGGCATTTTCTTTCGGATCTTGGTGTTTTATTTGGTCTATGCCATCGACCAGTTTCTATTTCTAACCTGTGACTAGAGACTCTTAGTTTTGTAAAGAAAGCTCTAAATTTCTTTATATTTAGTACATCTAGATAATACTTAAACCTGAAATCTGATATTATTCTGTATGTACTAGCTCTAGTGGAATCCGATAATTCGGCATTCCAATTTTGTATAAACATATCTTTAATTCGTTGTTTAAATATATTAATGAAATACGTTATGTTTTCTACTCCTTGAGAAATCCAAACTTTATTTAATCCTGTTCGTTCCAATAACCCTTTAACTTGAGATGCCCAGTTTAATTTATTTGGGTTTACGATCAGATCATCTAACATAACATTATACATATTTTTTATATATTTGCGATCACTCGTACGTGTAATTTTTAACCAGAACCGGATAATATAGGCCATACGTTGAATTTTTAAAGGGACTCTCCCGAGTTCTCCATATATGAAATTGTTTTGAGTTTGTGTTTTAACACATAAAAGTTGTTTACAAAATTGAAGGTGTACTTTCTCTAACTTTTCCGCATTTGAGAATCCCCATATCTCTGCGCCATAATTTAATATTGGCAAAATGAGTTTGTCAAAAATGTCTAAAGTGTGACTGACCGATAAGTCAGTAAATTGATTTATATACGACTTCATTTTGAAGATTGCCTTTAATGCCTGGCCACTTAATGATTCGAACGTTTGATCAAAAGAACCGCCTGTGGTAAAGACAATTCCCAAATAGGTAAACTTATTTACAATTTCAATTACAGTATTATTATATGTGAACAATAGGTTCCTTTTTATCTGACCGCCTTTTTTAAAAAGCATGACTTTCGTTTTATTTTCATTTACGACCAATTTCCATTTCTGGCAATAACTGTACAGTATATCTAACCCATCTTGTAGCCCCTTCTCAGTATCCGAAAATATCACTATGTCATCAGCGTATAATAGTAACAGCAACTTTAACATTCCAGTATCGATACCTTTAAAACCATTTAGTGTAAAATATTCTTCTAAATCATTTACATACATAGAAAATATAAAAGGTGACAAACAATCGCCCTGCGGCGCTCCAAGAAAACAGCTAAAACTGTCACTAAGCTGGTTTTGATACTTTACTCTTGATTTTATGTTCGTATACAATGATTTAATAATATTAAGGATTTTACCTCTCACTCCATATTGCATAAGTTTATAGAATATGTTTTGTCTAACCAACAAATCAAAAGCTTTAGTGAAATCTATGAAAGTTACATATAACTTTTTTTTTCATTCAATATATGATTTATCAAACCATGGAGAACGAATAGGTTATCAATAGTTCCCATATGTTTTCGAAAACCAGCCTGTGCTTCAATATAAATATAATAATCCTCAGCCCATGTAGTTAACCTGTTGTTTAAAATTCTTGTGAATAATTTACCGAATGTACTCAGTAATGTTATCCCTCTATAGTTTTCTGGTTGGTTTATATCTCCTTTTTTAAAAAGTGGTACAATATAGCCTTCCGTCCAGTGAGAAGGGAAATAACCCATATCAAAAATCTTATTAAAAACGTTCGCTAAGTATGAATCTAAATACATGCAACCATATTTGAACATTTCATTTATGACATAATCTGATCCGCCTGAGCGGTTGTTGTTTAACTCTTTACAAGCTTTATGAATTTCTGCTTGACTGATTTCAATATTAAGTTCGTCAAACATTATTTGTAGTTCAGTGTTTAACATTCTATTATTAAAATATAAAATATCATCATCTGGTTGGAAAAATACAGATTCTGGATCGTTTATTGATTTGAAATAATTTGCAAATTGAGAGGTCGTTATATTTGATTTTGGCACTCCAGTGCTCGCCGTTTTCAGGAGTTTCCAATATTCCTTTGCATTTTTATATCTCTGTGACTCTAATTTCTGAGTTTTTTGTTTACTAAAACTTGTTTTCTTATTTCTAATGACTGTCTTATAATGAGACCTAGACTGAGTCATAGCTTGTCTGTTTTCTGTACAGTCAGATTTTCTATAATTATTTAAATTCTTATAAAATTGATTCCTGCTTTCTTTGCATTCATTAACAAACCATGGCTGATTTTTCATTTTTGGTTTATGTGTAACATTATTATTAACCCTTTTCCTACAGATTGGGTCACACACCTTTTCTATCATGTTATAAAAACAAGAAAGATTTGATTCAAGCTCGTCATGGGTTTCAATATTCCGTAAGTTCTCTGACAAATCTTCTAGTTCTAACTGAAAATCGTTTCCACCCACTGACGTTTTAAACTGTTCATATGTATCGTGTCCCCATTTATAACAATAATCAATAGAATCCAAATGTTCAGTTGGAAGTATATCAGGTTATATGACCTGAACAGCTTGGTACTCTAGAGTGTTGATACATGTTGTTTTAGTGTAATTTTGCCGGAATTTTGCCGGAAATTTGCCTGAAATTTGCGGGTTAGTTTCTTTAAAGAGGAAATTCATTGTTTTGCTTAGTTGATGCTACTCATATGCTACATGAGGTTTCGGTATTTTCAATTTATGGTACAGTAGAATAATGAATCAAACGCAACTAGAAGTTGTGATCATCATTGATTTTCGATTTTAAATACAAACGACTAACATTGATGCTTTTGCTGAAAAAATTAAACCTGAACTACATGTTTGAAAATTTGCAATTAGATTGTTGATACAATGAAATTTAAGAATATTTGTTTGTTTATTTGTATAGTGTTTTACGTCATTTTCAACACATCAAGTTTATATGTCACGGTCGATTTTTAGTTGCGGAGGCAGACCACCCATTTTTCCTGGATAGACCAGTACTGTGGAACTCCCGCCATCCGTATGAATCGACACTTTCTAACTTACGAGGGGGGTTCAATATATTCTGTCACTGGTATTCGGAACTAACAGATACTGGAAATATAAAAATACTTCTTATTATAATCCTTCAAAGTATTCCCCCTGAACAGATACACACCTTCGGAGTCGCGCTATCCATGACGTAAACGCAGCAAAGTAGTCTCCCCTTGATATACTGTTGAAGTGTAAAATACGCTTTCTGTAAAATGATGGAAATATTAGCTATACATGTACAATAATGTGCCTTTGTTTAACAGAATAGTTACTGTTTAAGCACATAGTATTAACTATAATTTAATTATTTGCATGAATTATATCACATGTAAACGCATACTCAACGCAATGATTTAAAAAACTAGAATATAAATTCGGATAGGAATGAAAGAATAGACCCACTAGGCATTTAACTGGATACATATGTAGGTGTTTTAGATACCTTAACTGGATACAAATGTAGGTGTTTTAGATACTAGTAGCATCACAAGGCTTTTAAACATGCAATAAATCAGAACATTTTACTCAATGTCGCTGGAGTGGCTCAGTGGATGCACGCTAGACTTCAAACCAAAGGACACGAGCTCAAGCCTCACAGGTGCCACTGAGGTTAGAATGTGAGTTCTTGGGCAATTGAAGTCACGTTACCTTAACCTTGTCGCAAACCGGGCGTATCCGTCTATCGGAATCTATTCCTCCGAGCACGTTAAAGAGCCATAGGTTGTTTGAATGATATTTTACGCCATTTTCAGGTCAGTTTTGGCTATTATGACGGTCGTTGTGGTGAAGGCAGACAACCGACTTGTTCCGGATAGAACCAGTATGGTATACTCGCAACAGTGAGTGACGAGAAGGCTTCACACGCAGCGTCTTTACCATCCCGGCCATCCTGAAACATTTTAATCTATTCAGTAGTAGAAGTAGGACAGGTTCCCGTATTCCTATGTATCCTTCCTCTCCCTATCGAAAGGCTCTAAACAACCAATAATGTGTTGATGAGCCGTTAAACAACATTCTTCATTTATTGTTATGTCTCCTTGGGCAGAACCAGTATTTAGCAAATGAATAGTGTCCTGCTTAAGGAGAACCCACGACCTGTCGATCCTGGGTCCGACGCTTTACGAATGAACTACCATGCTCTACAATAACCATGAATAAGATAAGGCGCCATGTTAAAAACAAGTTATTTTTTAAACTAGGGACAATTCACGCTGTAATTACTATACATTTGTCACTGTGTTGAGTTTTAAAGGAAGTTCATCAGGATTGATATTTTAAATAGTTAGAAATACATTATTTTTGTATTGAATTATTAAAAATTAATTAAATGAACCAAAATATATAACACTGAACATATACAATAAAAGACACGAAGGAGGTCAGTTCCTAACTCTGGTTACGCACCAGGGTTAGCTATTTAAATATTGGTGTAATGCGTATATATCGTCGGGGTTTTCTGCGTGACAGCTGTTCGTAACTTGGGGATTACTCTATGACCTGCTAAGACGTGTTGAAATTTCTAAATATTACTAATTGCACTTACAGGAAAGTGTTAATGTTACACCTGTATCTTCAAACCAGATCATATTTTGAATTGGTCATTTCATAGCTTTGTTTTATATTTTAAAACAAATGTAACACCAAGGCCTGATGTACATACTTTAAGACTAATTAAGAAATATAATGACGTCTGATCTAGATAAAATACTTCGAGCTCATGAATAAGGAGTCGCGGGTTTGATCCGACTAATGGAAGTGTCAGATGTGACCTTAAGCAAATCAAATTATTCATATTGCTTCATTCATCAGGCGAGGCGTGACTGAGAACATCTGTCTACCATACGTTAAAGAACGCTGAACATTCTCTTCGATAAAAAGATAAGGCACATCTTGGATTTGTATCCAACTGTTCTACGTAGCTGTAAGGTATTTAAATCGGATTCGGTTCCAACAATGTTTATGAACTGTAGTCATCTTGTTACCCTAAACATGCCCGACATTAAAACGTAATACTAGTATTAAAGTAGCTATCCCCCCAACAATATATGTACACCGTGTCTAAACATACTGACGACAATGGAAATATATAACTTACATATTTTGCGAATCAAAACTTTATAGATGCAATATAAACGGAATTAACCAGACTAAACCCCAAGACTGGAGCAACGAATTAAGAGTTAACATTTGACGCATTTCAATCACGGATTATTATATGACCTGAACACATGGATATAGTTTTGATAAACCGTTTTGTATTGTAATTTTACCGTTATTTGTCGGGATAGTTACTTTATGTTTGTGTGGCCGAATCATATAATTTTTGATAATAAACGTGATTATATATAATTGATACAAACGTTAAAGTTATATTATCGTATATGAGTCTCCATGCCCCTTCCACTGTAAAATGAGATATTGACAACCTGTTAAAAGCTCAAACCTGATTAGAATTATAGGAAACTTACCTTATCATGTAAATAAACATGTCTGCCATTAAACAGCAAAATATGGTGTTTAAAAGCTTCTAGGAACCATTTCTTTAGCGGTATACTAACACCGGATCAATGGTCAACGTTATTTTACCCGTGCAGTTTTATACCCTGTCTATTTTCACTTATGAAATTTATATCAAAAACTGTCAAAAATATGATGAGCTGCATTTTCAGATAGCATCAACATGTACAGAATACAGTAACAGCTAAAATATAACATGGAACTGCACTAAAAAAAGGGTTTTAAAGAAAAAAACAGATTAGCACTCTTTGATGAAGAACTACTTTCGACTGTACCAGGCGAACATATTCGGCTAATTTAGTGGAATATAACCGTAAAGACGCTCTTAAATTAACTATCTTCCGTCTTAAAATGCCAATGAAACACTCAGTAATTTTATGATATATAATCATAATGACTCGTGCATATTAAAACGTTAATTTATTAAAATTAGCTTGTAACTTATTACCATCAACGGTTGTAACCCTATAGAGATGAGTAAAATGTCGTTGGTTAAAACTGCTTGTATTTGCGAACTAGAACTTGACGAAATCCAGTCCACTAGCACAACTTCTATGATATTACTGTATTACAAAATGAAAATGACGTGTTTTCCGCGGTCTTGGCGTTGGAAAAAGACGAAGTAGCCGAATGAAATCCATATCACGGGCAAAAGATGGAGTACACTAATGAAACCCACTTGTCCGATTTGCAAGAAGCCACCATACAATATCACATGCGTCATTCGGGTAAGAAGTGAGTGCGCTAGCCACTTCGGTGTTCAGACATGGAACTCACGGATATATAATTACTGAGTGAGTTCAAAAATGAATTTCAGTTTGTTTGTCTTTTAATCAGGTAAAAAAAAATGAAGTATATATGGAGCCCTATGCAACGCGTTTAGCGATAATAAAAACAAAATGTGTGTATCATTTACGCATACATATATGGTCTTCAAAGCATGTCAACTGTTTACGCATATAGTTTTACAGCTGTACGTGTAAGCGTTCTATGCATCCATCTCAAATAAGCTCTATTCTATTACTACTACTACTACTACTACTATTACTTCAACTAACCTGCTACTTTACAATTGCCACTAATGTTATTTATTTTTCTCTGGCAACTCCTACTGCTGCTGCAGATGCTTCTACAACAACAACAACAACAACAACAACAACAACAACAACAAAAACAACAACAGTAACAACAACAAAAACAGCAATAGTAGGTGTTGTCAGAGCTGATGCTAATGCTACAACTACTGCTACTGTTACTGTTGCTGCTGATGCTACTACTACTGCTGCTGCTTCTGCTACTACTGATACTGCTGTTTGTTGCTTACTACCACTATTACTAACAGTACTACTACTACTACTACTACTACTACTACTACTACTACTTCTACTACTACAGTTACTACCGCTAATGCTAATACTGCTTATAATAGTATTGCACCTGCTGTTGTTAGTGCAACTAATTTACTGCTGCTGATGCTACTACTACTACTACTACTACTACTGCTACTACTACTACTACTACTACTACTACTTTTAATACTACTAGTGTTACCGCTATAGGTTCTACTTTCATTTCCACTAATTTTGTTTCTATGAACAATCATGTACATGTATAGTATTGTCGCAAGATGACCCTAGTGGTTGGGACTAACTCAGGAAAGAATCATTGACGGTGAATGCATTAACATAAGTTTAATGCAACTTTTAAATATATATACAAGTTTCAAAAAAAACAACAACAAGCGAATACACAGATAAAATATGAAAAGACTGTTCTCATGAACGTTTAAGACGTTCTTAGTATTATCACAAATACTATATGTGTCGACTGACTATATACGACACTAAAGAGTTGTTAACGTTTTAACAATGTTGATGTGCACAATAATTATGGTCAAGCGCGATGAAGGTGATGCGCGAGAGCTCAAGAAGATGATAATGCGCGAATCCAATGAGTGATTGTCATAAAATGCCTTCTATAAGGGTTGATGACGCGATAGATATGGTAATTAACCTGCCCGAGCTTGTGAATGACGTTCCTCCAGTCAGGACTAATAACGGGCCCACCTCGTGTCCCGCGGGGTGTTGATACTAGAACCTGGCTATGTTGCGCAGGTACGGGGACCGTCGCCACCGCTCGTAACGTTATACGCGGAAGCTTAGCTCCACTCCGGAAGGCTTATCTTCACACCGGGAGGCTTATCTGCACCGGACGGTTTATCTGCACGGGACGGATTATCTGCACCGGACGGGTTAGGCTGTAATAATACATACGTTTTAGATGTCGGTTCATAAACACACCAATCTTATTTAATTATCATTACACCAACAAATCATTATCTAATAAATATATGCAAGCCACTCTCTAATTACGATGAGTAGCAATGGATGCATATTCTACAACGCCATGTATACGCGTCGAACATTTATACTAGTCACTCATCTCATTGTTAACTTATGCACCCAATATACAACGTTATCAATTCAATCGTGTATTACAATCACTGAGTTATATGCCAACGTTAACTAATGCACCTATTATACAACGTTATCAAATCAATATTGTTTTACAATTAATGATCAATGAAAATAATTACATCTAATAAAGTCACTTAAAAATCATATGCTAGTCTCAAGTTAATGTTTGAGAAACATAAAAGCTAACCGGATGTCGTAACCTCGCCAATCAAGATGGCGCCGCCCACTAAATACAAATTTACGATAAAAGTTCATAAAATAAATACTGACCACATATTGCCTGTGAATTTCGCCGGTTCCAACCTCTGCTCTAACAAAGTAACTTTCAATCAATCCCGGCCAGGACTTAAGAACAATGCATTTTATAACCGACATTCCGCCCACAATATTATTTCCCACGTTCATTCCGTGACACACTTGGCAACATGCGCAGTATTAACATCTACATGAAAGGACCCTTAAACAAGTTTTCATTTTAAAGAGAAAGACCTATACTTTTACATGCATTAGCACACAACTAAACTGATCTGATTAAACGGCCCTTCCGGACGCCCTCGGGCTGCCACCTAAAATTGCACGCTTTTCCTTGTTATCTGAATATATCATGGACATTGTGAATTGGTTTCAACTGAACAATGGATTAGCGTGTGACTGACAGGTGCTTACAAGAGCTGTGTACGACCAATACGCTCTACTCGTGATTATTTTGTGACAAAATCTCCCCACTTAAAGAAAGTACTACACTTTTTAAAATTGAACATAATATAGTTAATATTTACAGGTTAACAAACTATTAATTCTTCTATTGTATTAGACCTGTCATTATGTGCGGCTACTTAAATAGTCTGCCCCAATATTGTGCTTTCCACGGTCTATTACACCGACTCTACTGTTACGAATAACACTACTTCCTGCAACTACAAGAACTCCAACTTTACATATTGCATCCATCGCATTACCGGTATACTGTTTTCGAAACGGAGTAGGGTCTCCCGTTTCCCTAATCATCTTTGATAACGTGTGCTTAAAGCTACACTACACTACATCTGTTGTTCTCGACGCATCGGACCGAACAGCACTACAACGAGAGGTAGAGTGTAAACGATCTACCTCTCGTCTCTGTACTACATTAAACATGCCCGATTTGTCTACATCGGCTGCTGTCTGCTTACCTACACTAGTGGGAGAATATATGGGACTACTGTCCCCACTACTGCCTTCTTCACTATCCTCAATAACTGCAACATTAACTACATTTAACACCCCTTGTTGCCCATTATCGGTTCTACTGATATACTCTTTCAGCATATTCGCATGAAAGGTCTTTAACTTTCCGTTTATCTCGATACGATAATCCATAGTGTTTACTATCCCTCTAACGTAAAACGGACTTTCTATTGTAATAGTAGCTTGTTATTGTCGGTCGGGAGTAACATTAACACCTGGTCATCTATCTTAAATTTCCTAACTCTAGCTTTCTGGTCATAGTACCGTTTGTACTTGGTACTTGCCTTAACTAACTGACTTTGAGCTATCTTACAAGTCTTCTCTAGCTTCTCCTTCAGATCTAAAACATACTGATATGTAGTCTTAACCTCATCACTATCTACTACATCTGCCCACATCTCTCTAAAAATCCTCATGGGACCTCTAACTGATCTACCGTACAATAACTCAAACGGAGAAAATCCTAAACTCTCTTGTGGAACCTCTGTAAATGCAAACAGCAAAGCATTGAGATACTTATCCCAATCCTCGGGTCACTCTGTACACATACGCCGTAACATTTGCGTTAACGTCCCGTTAAATCGTTCGACTAACCCGTTACACATAGGGTGATACGGTGTTGTCGTGATTTGACGTAACGACAATAACCTGCTAACTTCAGCCATGAGTTCTGACGTAAACTGTAACCCTAAATTTGTCATCATTTACTCTGGTACACCTAGCCTACTGAACATATCAACTAAAGCCTCAGATATTCTCTCAGTTTCAATTGAGGTCAATGCTACTGCCTCCGGATATCTAGATGCATAGACTATCATGGTTAAAATGTACCTATTTTTCCTATCCGACACTGGACAAGTTGGACCAACTATGTCTACGGCTACCCGCTTAAATGGTGTATCTATCAGTGGCATCTGACCTAAATGTACTTTGGTCACTCGACCTTTTGGTACTGTCCTTTGGCATACATCGCAGGACCTACAAAACCTAGTTACATCTCCACTAACGCCTGACCAATAACATTCTGCCAATACTCTATCTGACGTTTTCTTTACGCCTAAATGACCTCCCATAATCGACTCATGAGCTACCCCTTAAGCACTGTCGTTCTATACTAGGAAGGTACCACTAATTGGTGAAACTGTCTACCACCACTATCTTCAAATTATCTGTACAATAAACTATTCTTATGTACAAACTTAGAATTACCGGACCCTTTACACTTCTTCACTACACTATCCTTGGCCTTCACTTTACAAGGATCTAATGACTCGTCATGAGTTTGTGCTTCTATAAATCTGCTTTGGATATGTCACCTACGGCTGCAGGAACCTTTAATTTACTATAATTCTGAGCTTGCTTCTGAACCTGAGCTCTAGCCTCTACTGCATTACTTATGCTATTCCTAAAATCGGACACTACCGGAAGTACTGAACCATCTATGTTCCCTATCGTTAAATCACACATCGGGTCGTCCATACATAGTGCCTCTGTAGTCCCTTTAAAGAAAGGTGTATCTACATCTAGTCTTGCTATTGGCACGTACTCTACCGACTTATTTAACAACATACACGGTGACTGTTTACCTAACAAATGGTCATCCGTAATAAAACTACGCTTAACTAGCACAACCTGTACAACCTGTATCCCTCATCACAATTACGTCCGTGCCATTCACTCTATCATCTGCCGTTGACAGATTTGCATACGGAAAGAGACATGTTCCGATCTTCGCCATTACGCCATCCGATTTAACACAACAGCTACTACTCTCGGTTTTAATAACCGGACTATTACTACCTCTGCCTTAACTTCTATCTCGGTTTTGACCACCTCTACCTCTACTGAAATTCCATGTTTTTGTTAAAACCTTGGTTCTGCCTACCTACATTGTTGTCTACTTTACTGTTGTCACTAAAATTGTCTACGACATCGGATACTTTCACCGCTTTCTTTCACTCATGTGAACCATGATTCCCAGTACAGTGACGACAACGAATAAAAGCTCTACCTATGTTGTTACAACTATTGCTACCTCCTCCAGCACCCATCGAACTACCTCCACCTCTATAGCTTCCACTCTGGACTTTCTGTTTATTTCTATGATCGTCCCCTTGCCTATCGCTAAAAGTTCTGTCTTTCGGCACTACATTATGAGCTCCACCTCTAGCCTCGGCACACTGATCTGCATGTGTTGCCATTTCTACTACATTAGCTAATTTTATTTATTTTAGAAATAAGAACAGATCTCTACTACAAACATTGAATAGCTGGTCCCGCATCAAGAAATCTATGAGGCCTTGATAAGTCTGCGCTACCTTCCCTAACTCAAACCACCTATCTAAGTAATTTCTAGACCTACTAATGAACTGAATAGATGACTCGCCTTTCTCAGGCAAACAAGCTGTAAACCGCTTTCTAAAACCTTCTTCAGTTAACTCAGATCTCTTTAAAAGAGCATCCTTTAACTTGTCATAGACAAGAGAATATGAACTAGGTATTCTAGAAAATACATCTAAGGCCTTGCCTCTCAATAACGCACTTAAATGAACTGCCCACTTATCCTTGGTCCATTCCTGTAACAAGTAACTGTCCATGTTACCTTTGTCATCATCAAAGTATGGTAACTTCGGACCTTTTAACTTCCCAGAATACCCATCTTTCCCTACAGTTTTACTGTCCTTACTATATGTCTTAGCTGCTTTCAACTCTAAAGCTAACTTATGATCAAACTCTGATTTATCCATCTCCATCTTTATCTTAGCCTTGCTAGTCTACCCTTTTTTTCGAACCTCTCATGTTATACCTCTTGCTTCTCCCTTACTAATCTACTTACTAATTATAGCTTCTCTTTATCATCATCTCGCTTCTCTTTAGCTAATCTACCTTCTAATTCTAACTTATATTTAGCTAATCTACTTTCTTCATCTAGCTTCTCTTTAGCTAATCTATCTTCTAATTCTAACTTCTCTTTATCATCATCTCGCTTCTCGTTAGCTAATTTACCTTCTTCATTTAGCTTCTCGTTAGCTAATCTACCTTCTAATTCTAACTTCTCTTTAGCTAATCTACTTTCGAATTTTAACCTATATTTTTCTTCATCTCTTTCCTGCTTTGCTAATTCTCTTTCCTTAAGTCTAAATTCTCTTTCCCTAGCCTGTTCATCTTTAACAAAGGTTCTAAGCTCCTGCCCAGCATACCCTAACTCCTTACCCATCTCCGTAAGTTCCATCATTGACGTCATGGTTATAGACATTGTGGAATACTCACTACAATAACTACAATACACAATTCTCTAATAAGTCTAGTCGACTCACTAGTCTACTAATGGTAAGTCACTGTGTCCTCAGTAAATACCAGGGATCATCATAGGACAAGTTACATACACATTTGTACTAGTGCTAACTACTAACGGTTATTTATAGATAGTATCGAGCGTCCACAAAACATATACCCTACATACAATATCTATATTTGATATTGGACATAAACCTTAAACAATCATATAAATGTGTATAGCATGTACATGTATATTTACTTCTCCCATCAATATAATTATACTCGACTGTCACAACAGAGTAGAACGTCTTGTTCGCCAACTTCATTGTATAATATTGGTATTTCAAGTGAAGTCAAACAAACACCCAAATTATGGAGTAAAAGTGGCCCAGACCCAGACTGCGACCTCGTGCCAAGGAAAGAACGTACAAAACAACAGTTTGGACTTAACCTACCCTTGTCATGTTTTGACTTGTCTTCCAAGCTGTGGCCGTGATCGTCTCCAGTCGCCTTGATGGATCAGAGGGTGGTACACATTTCTAAAATGATAAGTAGAGATTTAGTATATCATATTAAAGATCACTTATTGATTCTTTCCCTCCGTAGTTGCCCAAAATCCTACTACTCTGAAAACCAGTTGTCGCAAGATGACCCTAGTGGTTGGGACTTACTCAGGAAAGAATCAATGACGGTGAATGCATTTAGTTTATAAGTGTAATGCAACTTTTAAAATATGTTAAATATATATACAATTATCAAAAAAAAGGCGAATACACAGATGAAATTGAAAATACTGTTCTCATGAACGTTTAAGACGTTCTTAGTATTATCACAAATACTGAATGTGTCGACTGACTATATACGACACTAAAGTGTTGTTAAAGGTGAAACAGGGCGTGTCTTTTGAGTATGTATTCGGAAATATATATCTATAATATACAATCTGTTCAAATCTTACACTTATTGGTTGTCCCGTTTTCTCACAATAGCCAATTTTATCTCATAGCGCACACGCTTCGAGTTTCGCCCTGGTAAGTGTCACGTGGTCCTGTGACGTCATTGGTACCAAACGATTAGCGGTATATCGCATTGAGTTGTATAGTATTGTCTATGTAGGATTACGTTTTATGGTACTTGTTAAAAATGCCGTGTGCTGTTGCTGGGTGAAAAAGTTTGCATAAAGAAGGACAAGATAATAACCTAAGTTTCTTTCGTTTCCCTAATCGAGATAATGATATATTAAGATTTGAAGTGTGGGTAGACCGTTACCGAAGAAAATCGCCCGACTCGTCGAGAAAGTGGGAACCTACGAAAGACGCGCGAGTTTGTAGCAAACATTTTGAGTTGACTTCGTGGGAAGTCCATCCTTTGGTTTCATTACTGACTTTGAATTTGGAGAACAAAATGCCATGCAACAGCGGTACCAACGATATTTGACTATAAAAATGAGAAGTGCATAACCCCACGTTCTCCAAGCAAGTTGTATTCGCCTATTGAGGAGGAAATTCATACATGAAGTAAGATTGAAATTTATGTTCAATTATCTTAGCACCTCATCGGGTATACGTATGATAAATTGAAGAAAGGTGTATAGTCTTAGATCTTTATATACACCGTGAATGTTTATCTGTTGAAATAGAAGCATGCGTCTTTTAGTGAATCAATGAAAAGTTGACGGCGCTAATAATATGTAGCCGTCTTTTTTTAAAATATTGCTAAGAACGTTCAGCATATAAATTTAAATGAATCCGGTGAAATAAACACTGTGTCTGTGTCTTTGTTTCCAAATTTTAATTTTAATAATTTTAAATTATACACCCCTTCTGCCAACAATAACGCCTCTTAGCTCGTGCAATAAGTAAAACAAGTATAATAGAATAATATACTTTATATTATGGTTATTTGATATGTTTGGTCTGTTTTCGATCTGTATATCAGGAGTAAGTATACATGAGTAGGTATACTTACTAACTATCTATATGTGGTAGTCAGTTCTCACTAAAGATGTCTTAGCACTAAATGCCAAGTCAATTGGGAGTCTTGTCTCTCTACCAAACATTAAAAAGAATGGTGTAAAACCTGTGGAAGAATGTCTAGTATTGTTATATGCATGTACAATAGGACCTAGATGACTCTTCCAGTCTTTCTTCTTTGATGGCTCAATGGTACCTAACATATCTAATAAAGTTCTATCCATTGTTTCAGTCATTCCATTGCCCATTGCATGGTAACTTGTAGTTCGTGACTTTGTCATCCCTGAAATTAAACATAATTCTTTTATTAATTTGCTTTCAAAATTGGCTCCCTGGTCCGAGTGAATTCGCTTTGGTAAACCTAAATAAACCACAAAATTGTTAAAAAATGCTTCTGCTGTTGTTCTGGCCGTCATATTCTTGGTTGGGACTGCCATTGCATACCTAGTAAAATGATCAGTTATAACTAGAATATGTTGAAAACCTCCTAATGATTTTTCAAGTGTTAAAAAATCCATAGAAACAAGTTCCAGAGGTTGCATAGAAGTAATATTGACGAGAGGTGCTCTTGTTGGTTGTTTCTTCCGCCTAATGCACCGTCCACACTTAGAGATCCACTTCTCTATATCACTGGTCATACCGAGCCAATAAAATCTGTCCTTGACTAACGATAATGTTCTGTCACGTCCTGGGTGTCCGACTTCATCATGTAAACCTGTTAAAACTTCAGAAATAAAAGTTTCTGGTATAACAAGTTGTAACCTGTCCTCCCCACTGATGTTAATTTTCCTGTAAAGAACCGAACGTATTAGCGTTAAATGGTCAAATGCTTTAAGGAAGCCAATATTCGTCTTGCTAGTGGGAATACTCTCTCTCTGGATGGTTTCCTGCTGTCTTTCACAGCTTGAATCCAAGTTTTAAGGATAGGATCACTTCCTTGGATTCGTCTCCAGTCTCTGTCCGTATATCCTATTACTCCATCTGTCTCGTCATCATCGGGAATCTCTGTACCTACAGCTAGATTGAAAGTATACGGATCTACATCAATGCTATTACATATTGCATTAACTGTTGATTCATCAATACATTCTGTAGGCAACCTGCTAAGTGCATCTGCATCTTGATTGTTCTTTCCTGGGCGATATTTAATCTCAAAATCAAAATTTGCTAGAGAGGCTGCCCATCTATGACCTGTTGCATCCAGTTTAGCTGTTGATAAAATGTATGTTAATGGGTTATTGTCCGTTAACAGAAGAAATTTCTGGCTGCCCTGTAAAAATCACTGTATTTTTCTGTTATTGACCATTTCAAGCATAACAAATTAAGTTTATGGCCAGAATAATTCTTTTCACTCTTCGTCAGCCCTCTGCTTGCATAACTGATTACTCTTTTCTGTCCGTCATGCACTTGATATAAAACTACACCTAAACCTTTACTAGAGGCATCTGTATGTAGTTCAAAAGGAAGAGAAAAATCTGCAAATCCTAAAATAGGAAAAGATACTAAACAATCTTTTAGTGTATTAAAGGATGTTTGTTCTTCTGGACCCCATTTCCATACTCTTTGTGTTGGGTTCTTCTGTTTCTCCATCTTTTGTCCCTTTTTCTGCTTCTTTGCAGTGGTTGGCATGATATCTGTAAGAGGTTTGGAAATTTGTGCAAAGTTCTTAACACATTTTCTATAATAGCCTGCAAAGCCTATAAATTTACGGACATCTTCTGGTGTTTTGGGTGTTGGCCAGTTCTTGACTTTGTCAATCTTTCCTGGATCTGGTTCAATTCCTTGTTCTGAAACAACATGACCTACATATGTGACTTTTTCCTGTAAGAAATAACATTTCTTAAAAAATAATTTAAAACTGTGTTCTCTTAATTTTGACAACACTTGTGCTATTCTCTCTAGGTGCTCAGCATATGTTTTGCTAAAAATTATCAAATCGTCTAAAAATATAAAACAAATGCTTAAGTGCAAATCTCCTAAACAACTTTCCATCAGCCTTTGGTAGGTCGCTGGACTATTGGACAAACCGAAAGGTAGCCGGTTGAACTCCCAAAAACGTAGTGGACCCACTGTAAAAGCAGTCCTTTCCTTATGACTTTAAGTACTTCTACCTGATGGTACCCGCTCTTCATATCTAAAACAGTAAAATATTTATTTCCTGAAAGTGCATCCAGTATTTCTTCAATTCTGGGAAGTGCGTAGGAGTCTTTTATAGTTCTTTGGTTTAACTGCCTATAATCGACACACATACGTATTACCAGACTTCTTCCTAATTAAAACAATGTTGGAACTCCATGGTGAATGTGACTTTCTTATCACTCCTGCATCTGAAAGTTGCTGTAAATGATTACGAACTTCCTCGTAAGCCGATGGTGGTATAAATCTATGTCTCTGTTTAAAAGGAATTTCATTTTCTAAATCTATTCTATGTTTAACTGAAGCATTCAGTCCAATGTCTGTGTCGCATGTTGAAAATATATCACTGAAAGAAAGGATAAGGTTTTTCTAATTGACTATGTTGTTCTTTATTTAAACCTTCAGCACCAATATGAATTTGATCAAGTAATGACTGTATTTCATCTGTCTGTTCTTTTGCTGCATGTTGATCTAAGCCTGTAACAGAAACTGGTTGAATCTCACAAAGTATTTCTTGGGGTTGAATGGTAACTGTTCTGGTAGTAATATTAGATATATGAACTTCAACATATCCGGTTTTCTTGTAACTGTAAGAAATCAAAGTCGGTTCAATATCTATATCCTCTGGCAAATTCTTAAGTTTTGATTCTGTAAGCATAGCACATGTATTTGAATGTGGAATCTCTTTGTCAATGGTTCCTGCAACAATAACTGAACTATTAATCATGATAATTTATTTCAGGATAATCCCCTGGAAGAACCAGTAGAAAGACCAACACCAGTACCAAGGAGATCCGTCAGAGAGAGGAAACCACCAGAATGGTTTAGAACGGGAGAATTTTTATTTTCTTGCCAGGCAAAGAAACCTATCTGGATGGTTAAAATCGAATATATTTTATATATTTCTCATTTGTTACAGGATTTACCACAGCACATCTCACAGGCAATAGTGTCCTGTATAGTTGACACCAATGTCTAGGAAGACATTCTTTTCGTGGAGGGGTGTATGTGGTAGTCAGTTCTCACTAAAGATGTGATTGTTTTAAAATTCTTTTAAATAGTTAAGTTCATTACGATAAGTACCTTTAACGATAGTATAGGAAGTGTACCTTTAGGTCTCACTACAGAATTACCTCCCTTGGGCAGGACGGTAGGAAGATTCCTACACCGTAAAAAACTAGGGCTGTGTTAATCGGTTTGCTCTGAACTTGGAAATGTGCAATCATTCTCTTATTTCTGTTTTCAGGTGACAAGATTGGAACATGTTCATGACTTCTGCCAAGTTTGGATGCCACTGGGTGATTTTCGAGGAAGATATGATAATTTGAAAATGGGTAGGAATACAGTTGAATTATCAGTGAAATGGAGCTAGTTTTGAGGGGTACTGAAAAAGACTGGAATTTAAAAAAAATTAATCTGGTGAACATTTGATTTTTTGTGGATATTCTGAGCTTCAGAGGAAGGTTTGCAGATTGAGGGGAGATTTAAAGACCAATGGACAGTTTAAAGTATGTTCGCAGTGGTCCGCACGTGACCATTTCTACATATATTATATAGTGTTGAATAATTCACTAGTGAGACGTTAAACAACCCTCATCTGGAACAGGGAAAAGCTTGACAGACAGCGCCTATTGTTACTAGATTGGATTTTTTAAAGTGAAATCTTGATTTTAGAGTGAAACAGTGTATTTCTTAGGCATAATATGGATTTTGATAAGTATTTGATGCTTTTGCAGTGTAAAATAGACTACTTTGCTTCTAGTCGGACCCCGTGCATGCTTTATAACCGTCATTTGGGACTTAATAGACGATTCTGTGGTCAGAAAGTGTCAGAATATGGGAGACAGTCGATTGTTTTGGCTGGGAGACATACTCAGATGAACATGTTAGCACACAGAGTGATGTATATGTGTGTTATGTGTGTTTCTAGTATTCCTAGGGGAATGGACGTGTCTCATCTTTGCCACAACAGTTTATGTTTACGATTTGACCATCTCAGCTTGGAGCCTCATAGCGTCAACATGGAAAGACAAAGATGCCTTCACATGATACCAAGACTGTGTTTAGGACATACAGAGTATCCTGATTGCATGCTTCATGTGAGTAGATTGTTTATATTATCCTATTGTAGTGTTTCATGTCAAATTGTTACCCCACCCACTTTTCATATAGCAAAATGTGTGGTCATTGTTTACTTGTCGAGAAGGTCAGTTGAGTATGTTTTATGTTGTCGTTGGTCATCGTATACTTTAAATTTGTTCACTTTGTTGATAAATCTGGCTGTTTTATAAGTTTGTAACATTTGTCGATGTTTGTCGTACGTATTTTTGTCCTGAATTTTCTTAAGTGACCGTAACACTTTTGTGTTTTGGGGAAATGACCCTCCAACAGCCTTAACTTTTTCTATTGCTGAATTTGCCCGTCCGTCATTTAACCGTGCTGCGGCACTTAATTTTCTGCCTTTAGCATTACGTCGAAAGGTTACGTCTTTCGGGTTTGAGGCATTTATACCGCGGTGTAACGCCTCTAGCTTATTTGTGTCAGCACCTTTACATGTCTTGGTCACAGCGTCTTTTCCCAGTCGAACATTTAAACAGTCGATAAGTTTATTTTTGTCGTCTCCCTGAATCTTTAAAGGTTTACATGATGTTGGCATAAAATGTTTTCTCCATGTTGAGATTGGTGGATTACCCCCACACGCCATGGAATATTTTCTACAAGTTTTCCCACATTTATCCTGGTAGCAGTCTATTATAGCCATCTTCAAATTTTCACATTTTTGTTGTAAACAGGGAATATTTGTGTCGCCTATACTCTGCTGTACATTTTGAAACTCAGTTAGTACACGGTGAGATACGTCCTTTGCAAAGCGTTTCTGAATGTATGCTCGGTCCCGTTTGGTATGTCCAGGAAACATCTTTTGCGAAAACTCAGTCCTCTTAATTTTATTTTTCATTGTTTTAGTCAGATGTACAACATCCGCCATTCTTGACATTGGTTTGCCCGTGATAGCAAGTTGAGCAGCACGAGCGCCTTTGAATGCTTTGCTGTCCCCGTCTGTTGTCATGTTGTCAATAGTGATCGGCGTGTCACTCTTCAATATCGATTCCATCGCTAATCTGGCCTCTCTATGTTCGTCACCTGTAAACGAAGTATGAAATTTGTATCGACTTGACGGTTATTGTTGCATTAGTCAATAATCTTTTTTATTATTTATTTCTTTTTTTCATTACTTATTTATTTTTCTTATTTACTTACTTACTTAATTACTTACTTACTTATTTACTTGCTTACTTACTTACTTACTTACTTACTTACTTACTTACTTACATTATCTTATCTTATCTTATCTTATCTTCTTATCTTATCTTATCTTATCTTATCTTATCTTAAATGTTTAACGACTTGACGGCGGTTATTGTTGATTAGTCAATAATGTTTTTTATTATTATTATTTCTTTCTTTTTGTCATTAGTTATTTCTATCTATCTATCTATCTATCTATCTATCTATCTATCTATCTATCTATATCTATCTATCTATCTATCTATCTATCTATCTATCTATCTATCTATCTATCTATCTATCTATCTATCTATCTATCTATCTATCTATCTATCTATCTATCTATCTATCTATCTATCTATCTATCTATCTTATCTTTGTTGTGATTGTGATGTGGTGTGATGTGGTGTGATGTGGTGTGGTGTGGTTGTTGTGTTGTTGTGTTTTGTGATTGTGATGTGGTGTGGTTGTTGTGTTGTGATTGTGTTGTGTTGTGTTGTGTTGTGTTGTGTTGTGTTGTGTTGTGTTGTGTTGTGTTGTTGTGTTGTGTTGTGTTGTGTTGTGTTGTTGTGTTGTGTTGTGTTGTGTTGTGTTGTGTTGTTGTGTTGTTGTGTTGTTGTGTTGTGTTGTGTTGTGTTGTGTTGTGTTGTGTTGTGTTGTTGTGTTGTGTTGTGTTGTGTTGTTGTGTTGTGTTGTGTTGTGTTGTGTTGTGTTGTGTTGTTGTGTTATGTTGTTGTGTTGTGTTGTGTTGTGTTGTGTTGTGTTGTTGTGTTGTGTTGTGTTGTGTTGTGTTGTGTTGTGTTGTGTTGTGTTGTGTTGTGTTGTGTTAATTAAATAATGTTTAATTAATTGTTATGAAACTTACCTATTTGGTCGGTATCCTGAAGATTTTTGCTGCATCCAGACCTCGCATTACATGCGCTGTGGTCCGAGTGGGAACAAAGTTTACTGCCAATGTGCATGCCAATCACTTTCTTTAGATTTGTCTGCATCTCTATGATGGTAGTGCTGACTTGAGTGGCTGGCTGCATTGGAGTTGTCTCCCCTGCTGACTTCAGACTGTTGTTATATTGGGAGTCTACCCCACCCGGAATTGAGGCGTCTTTTTCAAACCCACACGCGACGTTGTTTTCTCGGACTTGCTGTCTTGCACGGTTGAAACTAGCATGTGCCACCTCCGAAACTTTGTCAGCAGCAATGTTGCTATGGCTTTGCATAGATGAGTAAGATGGTGGTGGAATTTTCAGGCATGTCATCAAGTACCGAAAGTCATTTGGGCCGGATTTTGTGTCCATTAACCCCACTGCCACTGACAGATTTATGTCGGCAACTTTTGGTCCTGGTCGATTGGTGTTCACCGTTTCATAAAGCTTATGTTCTTTGCCAACGAACCCACATTTAAGACATTTCAGTCTCTCGCACCACCCTAACCCCATCTGTTTATCAAACTTCAAGTCAAAGTTTAATTTCCCTTGACAGGTGCCATCCCAGGATCTGTGATCAGAGAATGTTTCAAAGAACATGTCAGCAGTCTTCCCAAGGTGAAAGATACGGTATGTACGCAGTTCATTCTTATCACTTTCAGCTTTAGCACTATCCATAAGTGCTTGCTCTATAGGCGTTTTGGCAGCCTTGCTTGGTCTCAAGGTCATTGTTGCTGGAATCTTCTTGTCTACAGCTCCACACAGTAGCACATTTGATTTTTTATCCTGAATTAGGAGACTATCATACACGTCTTTAGTCAGTCTCTTAATGGTCACTGTCCGCTTGTCATCAGACCACCTGCCTGAAAGTGGTTTAAATCTATTTTGGTCGACTCCCTTCTTAAAGTGTGATATTTTATGTTTCATTATTGCAAGTACACTCCTTTTTATAAATAGTAAACTTGCTTCCTAGCTAGCTCTGTTCTGTAATAATCTCTTTTCAAGTTATGCCCCTTCAAAGACAAACTCCATTTACTCCCTGAATAACATAACAAATGATGACATCATGAAGATGACGTCATGAAAATAACGTTACGTTTTGGCGTAAAAATCTAACCATATTAGGTTAGGAAGGTTTAGGATTTCATCAATCCAGCTTAGCCATCCACTACAATTACAAGTAAGCTTATCTACCAACAATGAAGTTTCTTTGGAAGCAGAAATGATAAGTCAAAGATGATGTACTGTTCGAATAATAAAGCATTTATTCAAGAAACCAATAAATTGCCATATAAGGGCATGCATTTTGACACTTGAATTGGGTAATATTACATACACAGTAAATTTAATACAATGATAAGATAAAGCAATCATATAACACCAAAACTTAAAAGTTTCAAACATTTTCTTTAACAAGTATAGAAGATATTCAAGCTTAGCGGTTGATATGTCGTGGCAGTTCTGTGCATTTTCAAGTCGTCCGAAACTGACTTGAAGCAAATGTGACCGGCTTCATGTTTTATGCCATTTTGTTAAAAATAGTCCGCGGATAACACCAAGTAACGTCATTTTATGTTCGTCAATATTGTTACTTTGTTTGATAAAGTTTTGAGTCTTATGTCAAAAAAATAATTCAGTTAAAGGTCTCACTACAGAATTACCTCCCTTGGGCAGGACGGTAGGAAGATTCCTACACCGTAAAAAACTAGGGCTGTGTTAATCGGTTTGCTCTGAACTTGGAAATGTGCAATCATTCTCTTATTTCTGTTTTCAGGTGACAAGATTGGAACATGTTCATGACTTCTGCCAAGTTTGGATGCCACTGGGTGATTTTCGAGGAAGATATGATAATTTGAAAATGGGTAGGAATACAGTTGAATTATCAGTGAAATGGAGCTAGTTTTGAGGGGTACTGAAAAAGACTGGAATTTAAAAAAAATTAATCTGGTGAACATTTGATTTTTTGTGGATATTCTGAGCTTCAGAGGAAGGTTTGCAGATTGAGGGGAGATTTAAAGACCAATGGACAGTTTAAAGTATGTTCGCAGTGGTCCGCACGTGACCATTTCTACATATATTATATAGTGTTGAATAATTCACTAGTGAGACGTTAAATTTAACTATATTGTAGAAAGTGTACCTTTAACCTTATGGAAGGGAGTATACCTTTAACTGTATTATGGAAGTATACCTTTAACAGTGACCAATATATTGATATGTGTATTGAAGTGTTACATTATTTTGATTGGACAATTACAATGGCCAGTTCATAATGCTTCAGTTTTATTGGTTGTATATTTTACCGCCTAAATCATGAAACTACCTTCTGGGCAGTTGGAAGGAAATATTTAAAGGGTAAAGATCTAGAATGTTAAAATGGAGTTTTCTCAAATTGTGTAATTCAAATTGGACACTTTTAAAGCAAGTTAAATAAGTTAATATAATCAGTAATTATTAAAGTATAGAGGGAGGAATTTGGGTAAGTTTATTATAGATATATTCTTTTGTTTTGAATTGTGTTGATGAATGCAAAACACATGTTTACAAGTGTGTAAATTGTGTGGAAAGAAAGTGTTTCAAAATCTGTATCACTTTAAGTGTTTTAATGACTGCATATATGTTTTATAAAAATACTTTAAAGAAGGTATTTCATTGCACCTAATGAAATGACATGTGGAGAGCTTTATTTGTATTTTATGTGTTTAAATCTAATGGAAATATGTCTTTGTATTCATATGTAAGCAATATGAGACGAGTAACTATGCTAATTGTATATGTTAAATAAGGAGACACTAACAACCTATAATTATATATGTACCTAAAATCTCATTATAGCCTAAATGTGTTCATGGAAGATTTACGTGTGTATTGATTATTCCATCATTTAATATACAGGTATGAGAAGTTGACGATGTGAAGTATATTGATGTGAGGTATATTGACGTGATTGTATAAAATCATCAGGAACACCATAGCACCATATGCTTGTAAGTCATTTGTAGAAGATTAATGTAATGCTATTGAGTCATTCATATTTAAAGGTGTCATGTATCCTTAAATGTAATTAATGATGAGCATTGCATTTTAAATATCTTTTGAATTACAAGATGATCATTGGCTATTTATTAAATGTTATTGTAAATGGCATTGCAATATATTGTAAGGCACTATATTGTAATTCACAGTATTGTAATTCATTGTATTGTAAATTGTGTTGTGGGAGAAAGTATTAATTCTATTGATGTTAAGTGAGAAAGTAATATGATGTATTGTTGAATGCATATATTTATTGTAATTTTAATATATTTCAGTGGTTATCGATTGATTTATGAGATAAATGTGGAAACATGAAGAAGTGTTTTTGTCTGTAACTACGGGTCCCTACAAGCCCCTATTACATATCGTACTCATAAAATATTTGGCTATATTATTTGAATCAGTATTTTTCTCTCTTTGTGCGCGACAAATTAGAGCTCGCATATCATGTGATATATCCGTCTTGTGCAATACGCGTCTGCTCTCGGCGGTATTACACCGCTCAAGTAATTGCAATAAACAGGAAATATATCATAAAACTAGGTTTCCCTAAAAGTAGCCGCGAAAACACATTGTAAACTTGAATATTGAAGTCATTCATAGTCATATCTCTGAATATAATAGCAAATCACATTAATATATAGTACTGTCTTTCTTCACTGTACAACACAAGTATGTAGTTATGTAAACTAATAACTTTGATCAAAACTCATCTAACTTGAATATCAGCAGACATATTAACACGCATTCATTGCCAATACAATTTTAAATTGCAAGTGAGACAACTCCAATTGTTTAAACATTGCCACCTTGCAACGTTGTTTTATTATGTGCCAAAATCGTTGCTGTGGCAATATTCTTCATTGTCCCCAGATTGTGGATACAACATTTACCACATTTTTTTATTTGTTGCAAGAACATCGCCGGAGATGTTGCCGCTAGCCGCAACAGTATATATTATGCATGCAAAAAGCTCTGTTCTGGCGATACAATCTTGTTGCTGCATCACTGCTGCAACATTGCAGCAACGTTGTTGCAACGAAATCATTTTGTTAATGGGATCTGTGTGAGTTGTATCTTCTCTGTTCCCATGCAAGAATATAGTGAGATTATATGGAAATTATTTAACTGCTGGGATCGATTGTAGAGAAATCCTTCGCGAGTGGCAATCAGGTAGTTCTTTTCACGAACGAGAGCGGATACAATTGAGAGAACAAAAATCACACACCTACCATAGTTCACTCGGTGTTCTTATAATCTAACCCAAGAGGTAAACTAATCTATTTACTGCATTTTAATATTGAATTTAAACGAAATGCTTCTCAGTGTCGAACTATCTCGGCAAAAGACGTAGACTTAAACCAAACTTTATTGACGTCATAAATCAACGTCACAGTTAGTTATTTTTGTGGTATGAGTTACTTATTATTTTTTAGCGATTATGGATTATCTTTTACTGAGAAATCCTGATCTGTTTTAATAAAGACAGCAATTGCATTATGGGGCATGCAATTATCTACTTATGGATCTAAAAACATGTTAGACGCTTCCATTAATTTTATCAATTAACATTTCTTCTCGATGCTATTTTGTTTAGGTCACTTAGAATATACATATGCTATAAAAAGCTATAGTAATAGCTCGCCTAATACCAGCGAAATATTTTGCTCGATTAACAGACGTTGTATAATTGCAAATTGGTATTTAGTATACAACTATTTCGAAAAAAAAAATCCATTGAAAGGCACGTAAATATAGAGTTAAGAGAAAAATATGTATACGTTTTCGTCAATATGTAAGCGTTTTGTCGGTATTATAATATAAATATTTGTGTCCAGCCATGTACAGTTTTGCACTGACTTTATCTTGTAATTATAAGCAATAATTACGTTCATCATTTTACCTGTGTGCATAGAAAACTATTATGCCTAGTCGAATATACTGTAAGTTAAGTTATTTTTTTTTAATCACGTTATCTTTTCAAAGTGTGTGCTGGAAAGGATTTAACACACACAGCACATTTATTTTTTGTCCTTTTCAATCTTAGACTATTATTGCGGTTGTAGAAGAGGGTACACGGTAACGGTCATATTGCCTCGCAGACATTGTTCGTGTTTCCTAACATAAGTTAAATTATTTCTGTAGTTTATGTACTAATACCATGTACTTTCTACTTATTAATAATTAAATTGAATTATTGTCTAACTGTTCATTATATGCACATTATATTATAACTCCACATTATATTAGTTATATTCTCAGTATATTTAAAGGACGAAGCATTTTTGATTTTCGATTATTTTTATTCCGTTGGTTTTGTGTTCAAATCAAGACTGTATTTAAAGTTAGTACACAAGTATCTTTCTCCCAAAGGTTATATTATGACGATAAACAGTTGCATAAGCTTTGCTCTACTTCTTTCAGTTAAAACACATTTTGCACGATGATTTTTAACATATTTTGAAAGTGTTGCGTTTTCAATTGAACTTGGCATGGTAATTAGTATTATCTTGGAAAATCAACATTACAGACATTGAATTTGCAAAACATTTATGAATATCACCTTAATATTTAATATTTAAAATATTTGTTGGTCATTTACTTCAATTCTTCCTTCTAGCCAGGTTGGCAGGGAGTTCGATTACAGATCGGATGAGAAGATCATTATTTCATTTCCTTTAAATTCTTATTAGTTTACAGTCCCGAGGACTCTTCAACTAATGGGCATCTAAAATGCTGCGATACCATCGGTCAATTGAGCAAATCCGGTTTTACCGCTCAACAATGGTCAATAATTCTTGTTAATGTCCGAATCACGCCGGGTTTAAAACAACTCAATTACACATATCCACAATGAATGATACACCCTATTTAAATGCCAGTTCATTTGCCTACAAATGAGGCTGTTCCACTAAGCTGCTACTATATTGCGTAAAAGCCACATACTGTAATCTTATTTCTTTATGCTACGTGAACCTTTAATAATTCGTATTATATTTTATTCAGTTATCTAAAATAAAGATTGCGTAACTCATCAGCTTTACTATAACTTGTCTAGACGTATATGATATAAAGACATACACTGTCAGGTTGTTTTCTCTTAGAATTATAATTGCTGGCATATATTGTCAATTTTATCTAAAATATGTGAACACATTGAATTATCTAAAACAAATATTCATATTTTAGAATTATATAAAATGAAAAGTATTATCACAAAATTTGTTTTACATTGTTTACCAAAAACGCAATTTTATTAACTACGCGAATATTTGGTGAATTGCTTTATATATACACGATTAAAACTATGTATATACATTATATAGATAAAAAAATCGAATAGGAAAGTAGCATCCAAGGACGACAATCAACCACAAACACACACAGAAACAAAGAACAACGTTAAAGGTGAATAAAAGGCCAAGCAAGACATCACAAACACAAAAGGGTTGACAATAGGGCTACCGCCTTGGACGGTCACTGGACAAAGAGGCCGCTGGGGTTTTAAACCTGGTCCTAGCAGTTGAACAGGAAATGTAGTATTTTTACAGTCAACCAAAAACACGCATTTAAACAAACAACAATTACACTGTTAATAAGAAGCAAGGCATGCGATATCACATACACAAATATGTTGTCAATATTTGAAGCGGTCAGTGGCAAAAAGCCACTGCAGATTTAAACGATGTTCTAGGATGCACTAAACCACACTCTTACCCTATTGCCATACCAACAAAATCGGACAGTCAACACACACACACATTGTGTTTACCTTGTTTTGGCAGTACTCTGAGCTTCCTCAGAACCGCCTGAACTATGAACACCAGATCGTAGATCCAAGAGTGTCTGTATGTCACCTTATCTTACTGTCCTGTTAGAAACATAACTAGACTTAACTTACGAGTAGAAATTAACATTACCTATGCAAATGAGTTATATTAACATCGAGTAATAATAATTTCTCGCATTTGCTTTCAAGTTAAAAGGCCAAAACCATTTTCACAGTCCGGAACCACTCACTACATTCTCTTTCATGATGTCCAAAATATAGTGCAGTGATGGTATAACTGACAACGGAAGAAACACATCTCGTCTGCAATCAGCAAATGCAGTCCATTACCACATTCGGTTAACAAATTAGTAAACTCGAAGAATCAATAGTTATAATTTAGGAATAAATTAAGTTATGAAGGACGTGCCTTTTTCTTTCATCCTCGTAGGCTTTTTACTGATATGAGCTTTTGGATAGTGCTGGTAAGCAAGACCATATACTGTAACCCTGGGGGTAACGTAATGCTGATGTGAATTTTAAATATTTTTACGGCGGAGTGATATGGCAAAGTATAAACTTTATTCTCCCGCAAGAATAATTCTGTGCAAAAGAGTTTATTTTCTAAATTATCACATTACATAATCTAAATTATCGCATTACATATTTATACTTTAAAAACTTAAAATTGTTAAGTTAAAACTTTCCTTAAATCCCAGTCGGAAAACATGAGTGTCACCATTTTTTTTTCGCTTTCAACGTTTTGAAAGATTCTGGGTATTTGCTCAGACGATGACAGAGGTGAATGTGGATGTAAGGAACGACAATCCCGAATATAATCCCCGTTTAATTAATCTGGCCTTAACAGTAAAGTGTAGTGCGTTTAAGATAGAATACCCACTACCGCATTATATACCAAAAAATATTGCTGCATGTAAAATTTGAATTTCATACAACTACAGTAAAAATGTGTATAACAAATCGAACAGGAAATGCAACTTTCACAGAACACAGTAAACCCAAAAACAAGCAAAACTACACACATGACTGGCAATGTAAAGGCATATGACGTCACAAGCATAAAAAGGGTTGACAATAGGGCTACCGCCTTGGAACGGTCAGCGGCAAAAAGGGCCACTGGGTTAAACCAGGTTATAGTGTGCACAAATACTCACTACTGTCATCCCATTACATCGGGAATGTAAATAAAGAAATCCCCGCCATGAACTATTCTCTACCATTAATAGGCAATATAAGTAAAACACAAAGATGCTCGTGTGAAAGATGCTCGTGTGTGACTTTGGTCAATCCAGTTTCATCTTCTAACGCATTTGTTACTTATACCATGTTGTAGGTTGTGTGCTCGCCGACATGTTGGCCCATTTTAATAGGATTTTCCTTACTTAACTTTTCCTTGTGATCTTGAATTAGACACTCGTGTCGAGTGTTGACCCCCATTAACAGTCCGTCTATTGTTAATAACGGATCTTTGATACGTAACAGCGTAGTATCTCTAACAATTACTAATTGGACCTTATTTTGCTTTTCACAGATTGGTATAACATTTAATTTACACGAGTCTTTGACCGAAAATCGTTATTTTCTTCGGTTACATTCTGCATCATATATACATATTCCACATAATAACTCTATTTTTCTTATATCTATAAAAAAGAGTATGATAATGAACCTTTGGAAACGGCCGAGCACGACACATACGAAATATTGCAGTCTCGGTTTGATTGAGACTGTTCATGAGCGGTAGTGAAATATGCTAGCTACGGTTTACGCCCTCTAGCCCCGGGTTGAGCAGAACTCAATATTCATAAAATCAATAGTACAAAATGTAAACCATCCCGAAGATGGCATGCATATGGCGGTGAACATGGAGTATATCACTTCCCCATGTAGTACGGCGTATGGTCCCAGTATCTAATAAAATTAAATGCCCCGAAGAGCAAAATAAACATAATGGAATTTAGTTGGGAGCAGCGGTTATGAAGCCTGCGTATCGCAAGTAACAGCCAAAAGACTAAATTAAAAAGCAGACAACATATCCTAAGAGTGGTTAAACAATACCCAGAGCCTTTTATCGGCCAGAGTAGTGGAATCACCGAATCATAAATTAAGAAAGAAAACAAAAGAAATTGAAAATGTACCACCGATAACTAAATATAAGTATCGGGCTCAGCGATCTCCAAAGATCGAATGAATACTAGTACTGATTGCAAGCGCGGGGAGACGTTTTACTGCACGCCACCCTGCACAAGCAACGCCACTGTGCTACAAAAAAAAGAGTATGATAATGGACCTTTGGAAACGGCCGAGCACGACACATACGAAATATTGCAGTTTCAGATTGATTGAAACTGTTCATGAGCCCCATTGAGCGGTAGTGAAATATGCTAGCTACCGCTCAGGCCCTCTAGCCCCGGGTTGAGCAGAACTCACTATTCATAAAATCAATAGAACACAATTTAAACCATCCCGAAGATGGCATGCAGATGGCGGTGAACACGGAGTATATTACTTCCCCATGTCGTACGGCGTATGATCCCAGAATATAATAAAATTATATGCCCCGAAGAGCGAAATAAACATAATGGAATTTAGTTGGGAGCAGCGGTTATGAAGCCTGCGTATCACAAGTAACAGCCAAAAGACTAAATTAAAAAGCAGACAACATATCCTATGAGTGGTTAAACAATACCCAGAGCCTTTTATCGGCCGGAGTAGTGGAACCACCGAATCATAAATTAAGTAAGAAAACAAAAGAAATTGAAAATGTACCACCGATAACTAAATATACGTATCGGGCTCAGCGATCTCCAAAGATCGAATGAATAACAGTACTGATTGCAAGCGCGGGGAGACGTTCCAACGCAGACTTCCAACGGTGTACTGAATTCCCGAATTACACAACCAAATAAAGCCCGTTTTCATATCCAATTCCAGTTCTTGCACTACTACTAATATCTCCAAACGTTAAACTTTTGTCTTACTGCCGTGCAAGATCACGTTAACAATAGTCCGCTAAAGCTGAGAAAAACTCTGGGATTAATTTACTTTGGTCTATTAAAAATTCAGGCAACGTTCTTGATAAAATTGTCAATAAACGTCAAACTTCATCTGTAAGTACTTATGAGTTTTCTACACTCAATACAACTTTACCTCACAACCTTATCAAGGACAAGCTTGTTGCTCTCATTCAAAAAACGTTTACTAGGGAAAATACTACATGTGTGGCCTGCAATAATATTAAAGCGTCTTTTACTAACGGCAGTTTAGATAATTACACTATGTGGACTTGGCATGAAGTTTGTGAAGCACTCATGTTCCTATTAGATAATATTTTCGTCAGGTATAGAACCACCGTTTATAGACAAATTGTTGGTATCCCTGTGGGTACGAACTGTGCACCACTTGCTGCAGATTTGTTTTTATATTGCTATAAAAGAGATTTCTTGTTGACTCTTTCACCAGATACCCAGGCATATTTAATGAAGCCTTTAAAAACACTTCTCGGTATCTGGATGACATATTGAACATTGACAATCCTTTTCTTCCAATTATGGTTAATAATATTTATCCTAAAGAACTTCAGCTTAACAAGGCTAATATTTCTGATAATAACTCTTATTTTCTTGATTTAGATCTCTCTATTGAAAATGGTGAAATTATTAGCAAAATCTATGACAAGAGAGATGATTTTATTTTAATTTTTACATTATTAATTATCCCCACTTAGATGGGGATGTTCCCCGAGCAACTTCTTATGAGGTCTATGTGTCTCAACTTATTCGTTTTTCAAGAGCATGTACTCGAGTTGAGGACTTTAATATTCGTAATCTTTGTATAACTAAAAAGCTACACCATCAGGGTTACCGTTACCAAAAACTTCGTAAAACCTTTGCAAAATTGTATTATCGTAACCCTGATGTTCTTTCCAAATATAAAAGCAATTTAAGGACTCTTCTTCGACAAGGACTACATGTATCTATGGTGATTTGATTTACAAACTGCGTAAGATCCTTAGTCATGATCACTTTCATACTATCTTTGTTAAACTTGTTAAAAGGTTTATCAAAAGAGGTTATGACCCTATCATTGTGCAACGTACTGCATGCTTGGTGGTGGACCCTTTTACAGTTCGCCTTTAATTAACCCTTCATTTCTTCATCATTCATCAGTTTTTGCGCACAATATGACCTATTTATGTGTCGACGTGCCGTAAAACACCATTCATTCATTCATTCATTCAATTATAACTGTTAATCCATTTCTTTTTTAACTGAGTATATATACGTAAACTTCATTCGAAACGCATAATATGTGTCAACTATTTTTAAAAGTTTTTCTTCATAAACAAGAGGTTACACTTAGGAACTGCTTGGAGTAAAATAACTACATTATTTAATTAGCGATTTCACGTGTTTAACACATGCTGATTTTGTAATTAGCGCAATCACTGCGTCTGTTCTATTGATAGGTAATGCTCTATTGCTCGGGATTGGCGATATTTCATTGAATGCCGTGTGGTTTTATACTTTCGTATAGTTTAAGGTCTGTTTGGGAATTTTATCAAGGAACAATGGAACACCTTTCGTTTGTAGAATTACGACTAAACATACGTCATTCCATATTAATGTTCAATTTCATGATGTCGTTTAGCGTTTCTCATTGTAATCTGTTCGTGCTTTTTATCAAAGCCTTCTATCAATGTAGTGTCAATTGCGTCAACACGTTACATTTACAATGGCATATTAAATCTTAAATCATTTTGGAACTTGAAGGAAATGTCTTAACATGCCTTTAAGCTGCAAAGTATATACATAATTAAAAGTAGACATTTCACCATTTACTTAACGAAATCAATATGCCTATGAACATCACAATGTGCAAGCTGAGATTTTTTGTCTCAATTAAGATCATTGCCCTTTTGTAAACTACAAAGCCCTGAGTTGATTCATTTGTTCCTGACATTTCCGGAAGTTCAACTGAACTCTCTGCTCGAACATATCATCAAACATTAATGCTTTAATGCATAGTTAAAGAGTTGCTAAAGGCCAGCATATGTTTTAAAAACTAACATTGCAATCTCATTTATCTCCTATTTTCATGTTGTGAAAAAAAAGAGAAAAGAATGTTCAGTTCTCAGTATCTCAACATTTAGGTATATCGACCTTTTCATGTCGGTATCCCTGTCTTCACCATCCTTTCGGTTGTATTTTGTGTAATTCATTAAATGTTGCTCCTTGTTTATAGTACAGTGCGGACCTACGATGCGATGTGGTTTCTATAGGACCCTATATACCATTTACGAAAAAATACATTTACTCATATCTTTTAAGATATACGTTTTAATGAAATATAAGTATTGATTTAATATAATTACATTGAACGGCTGTAATTTTAAGCAAACTTTATGAAATTATATATATACTATACTCTGTAGTTTTAAGTAAGATAATCTTTTTTCGTACTGGACTAACTATTGATTCCCAAAGTTAGCTTTAACATGTCTCTGAATATGTTGTGTAGTGTTATTATGTTTTGTAGTTTTATTACTTAGTGATCATATGTTGTCAGACTGGTATCTTTAAAATAGTAATTAAAAGAAAATGTTTTGACAGTTCAGGGCCTGGTTACGTGTAAAACAATGTGTTTGGAAACTGTGTTTACCATGCCATTTGATAAATGTTTGGCAGATGTTATTAGCACTGAGCTTTGTTGTACATGACTATTTGCTGACTGTGGAGAGAACCGCATAGCGCCATCCGTCTACTCACAGAGATGTGGTGAACATTATGAAATGGATATTGTGTGTACATTAGTGAAATGTGTAAAAAAAACAAGTATATCGATAGGGGATAAGACGTTTGATTTTCAGGACTTCTATATGGATAGTTGAAGGAACAAAGTTCCAGATATGTGTACCTTAGTTGTGAAATAAATGACAACGACTCGAAAACATTGTATTTTGTTCTATTCTCAATGACTGAAATTACCAAACCGAGACCATATGAGACCATCGAACCCAATCTTAGCAAACAACGGAAAAAATCCTGGGTAGGTATCGGTGTTACCTCTCACATTAAATTTAAATAACAGACTCTATTTCTTTTTAAGAGTGTATTGAGAATTATACTAGCATTTCCTTAGTGCCGTGTGGCGGCAATGAAATGGATCACCGGGTTACGCCTCAGTAGTGTTATTTCCTACTGGTGCTTTGGGATTTTCGAGTCTATGTACGAGGGTCATTTAATAAGTTCTGTCACTAACGCGCTTTAACAATTATGTGCTCGTTGTGAGTGTTGATGTTTGGTAACAAATGAAAAAGAGTTTCAATACCATTCTATTGATGGTAAAATGAATGTTGTATATTTTGTGTGATGAAAGATATGGAACATTCAATACACATCACTTATACATACTGAGGCATTTTCGTCCTGAGTTTTTTCAGGTATGTTAATTGTTACTTTTTTAAATGCCTGTTTCTCTTTAAGTACTTGTCGAAGACCTTTGAAATTTCTCATACATTACCATTATATCTGTGCATTACAAGATTCAGAATTTAAGCATGGTAGATGAAAAGGCATTGTCTTAGAAATTACCATTTTAAGCTAACGTGTAAAATTAATTTAATGATTAATGGACATTAAATGGAAGGGCAGTCTTCTGAAATAGTGTTTTTGGATGAACAATATTTTCACTAAACATTGTACAAAATTCTACAATAATGTGTTGAATATGAAATTTAAACACTGAAGGACTAGAATTTGTAAAAAAGTATGAAAACATATTAATACTATGAGAATAATTACGACATTTAAAAGATATTATAACATTTCCGTAAACAAAATGAAGAAAATCTGTGTTATTTCTGCTAAAATTAAGGGATATGCATTCACTCATATCTGGTTTGCAGCAAGACCTTTCCGAATTCTCGAAAATCATTTTGAATGATTATGGGCGAATAACAACAGATTGCGTAAAAGAAAATTTAAAAGCATAGAATTATTCAAATAAGTTTTACAACGTTTTGTAACAAGGACATTTTCAGAGATGACAGTATCCAAAAGGTGTGGTAGGGGGAGGTAATTCAGGGGTATAAATAACCTGACATTTTTCATTTTTGGTGTGGAATTTAAGAGAGCGAACCCAGTACACTACTTTTTCTCAATGTAATATCCAGTTCAAAGGATATATGCCTAGTGACAGAACTTTTTGAAGCACCCTCGTAGTTCTAACGTAAAATATTTCTTAAGTTGTTAGTGTTGCATCTTGACTTTTATTAACATTCGCAATGACATTGATAAACATTCTGTGTTATTGCTGAGGAAATTGTTTATAATTATTAAACTGGTTTTATATATACATAATTGAGTATAAATATCAACTGATATGTGATATCTTGATCTCATAGGAACAGCAAGTAATACCACTACAGATTAGTAGCGCAGGGGTAACCGTTTTTCCGCCACATTCCACTGAACGAACCCTATTCTGAATGTCAATACAGTCAATTGAATACTTCGGAGGCAAGGAATACAAAGAAGAAAAGAAAGTAACAGACTCAGTTTTAATGAGTCTCCGCAGATGCGTGTATTTAGAAGAATGACGTCTTTGAATGCTACTTTTCCTGTTCAACATTTATATCTACTTTTGACAAACACGACTTATATGTCCTAATACTACAAATCTGCGACATGGGGTCCGTAACCATCGGTATAACGCCATTTTTCTAATAACCAGTTATCTGACGATCAGTTTATTTGAAAAGATTATTGATATATACTCGGTAAAAAAAGAAATGAACCAGAGTTGATAATTCATGTTAAACAATAGAATAGGCTGGTGGTGTTAAAATGCATATACCATTTGAAAGATGAATTTTGTTTTTTTTTGAAAGTCGAACACATTATTCAACTCAGAAATAAACTGACAGAGACATTATATCGGAAGTGGCCAGTGTTAAAATCATGTAAAGATTTTACTCGTGAATGAGACATATTGCATACCGTAATTTAAAACAAAACGTACATCACTGGACCCGAAACTAGTATTTTAATTTAAACGAAACATGATAGAGAAAGAATCTCGCAAAATACATATGGGTCCGTAAAAATATGCATTCTATTCGACATAAAGTATATCCGCCGCTATCATACAGTTCTGCACGTTTTCTATAATAACCACTACATTTCTGGCTCGAATTTAAAAAACAAATTTGGATTTTAATGTAAATAATGGGGATCAGTTCAGCGACATATACATTTTAATAGTATTATGTATATTCCGGTTAACAACGTCAATTATAACTGATAGCCCACTTTTATTTTTACCGAGTATATTTAAGTAAACTTTGATCGAAACGCATAACATGGGTCAACAATTATTAAAATGTTCTCGACATAAACAATAGGTTATACTTAGGAACTGCATGGAAAAAAATAACTGCATTCTTTAATTAACGAGTTTACGTTTTTGACACATGCTCATGGTATAATTAACGCAATCAATGTGTCTGTTCTATTGATAGGTTATGTTTTATTGATAGGTATTGTTGCTCGGGATTGGCGATATTTCATTGAAGGTCGTGTGGGTTTGTACTTTCGAATAGTTTAAGTCGTATCAAGGAACAATGTAACACATTTTGTTTGTAGAATTACGACTAAACATACGTCATTGCATGTAAAAGCAAAACAAATAATGATGTACAACATTCAATTTCATGATGGAGTTTTACGTTTTCTATTATAATCCGTTCGTGCACATTATCACGGCCTGCTATCAATGTATTGTCTATTGCATAATCACGTTACATTTACAATGGAATATTAAATCTTAAATCAGTATGGAACTTGAAGGACAGGTCTTAACATGCATTTAATCTACAAAGTATACACTCAATTATATAAAGCAGACATTTAGACATTCACTTAACTAAATCAATATTCCTGCGTTGATTCTTTTGTTTCTGACATTTTCGGAAGTGCATTTGAACTCTCTGCTCGAACATATCATCAAACATCAATGCTTTACTGCACAGTTAAGGAGTTGCTCATTGCCAGAAGTGTGACGTAATAGACCTTTAATTTAATATAGTTGATGACTTCTTCATTTTGATATTTTCACCTTATAGAAAGGTATGGAAACTCTCGAGGCATTCACAGTCGTTAATACATATCTTCAGGTAACACATATTTTGTATATGTAGACAATCGTTCTATATACAAATTATTTGCCCTAACATGCATGTACATATCAAAAACAGACATCCTGAAAGGAAATATGAATTTACTCTATATATAGTATGTATATTATGCTGATGGCAATTGAATGGTACAGTGTTACATTAGTATTTCTCTTCCGGAAAGATAATCAAAACAGCACAGAACACTACCATGTCAAAATTATGCAGTTATGAATTTCGTGTAACAAAGTTTACTGTGATTAAACAGTCTACTGAAGTACAATTTTGTCATTTCTCTAACTTGCTGTAGCTCTTTTTTACAAAACGCATTCGGATATCTCTGGCCTAATACGTATCTATTAAATGTTTATTATAGACACATCTATGAGTAAGCGTTTTCTCTTCGTTTCCGTATTTGTACCATATGCGCTCTTATACAGTAAATATCGTTCATTTAGTAATTGATTGTTTGATAAATACAACTTCTTCGCTACACCTTCTGAATGTTGAAAGAAATGAATCACATTAGTAGCTAAATACATTATTTTCCTAATGAAGTAAAGTCATTTAGCACAGATGCTTAAATAATGCCCTGACAATGCTTTTGAATTTCGTTATATAGTGTACAAGTGATGCAATTAAAACTTCCATGCTTAAAGTAATGTATGCGAATACAGCAAAAGGGAAAATAAAAGTGCGATAACTGTAACAGAAAACACGTTTCTATTAATAACTTGTTTAAGAAGTGACGGTACATTGTCCATCGTTTTATGTGTAATTAGTACTATCTTGGAATCAACAATAAAGAGACATTAAATTTGCAAAAGATTTATGAATATCCACTTAATGTTTAAGAATTAAAACATGTGTTGGTTATTTATTTAAATTCTTCCTTGTAGCCAGGTTGGCAGGGAGTTCTAATACAGATCGGATGAGAAGTTCATTAGTCCAGTAACCTTACATTTTTATTAGTTTACAGCCCAGATGACTCTTCAAAAAATGCGCTTCTGAAATGCTGAGATAGCATCGGTCAATTGAGCAAATCTTGTTTTATCGCGCAACAATGGTCAGTAATTCTTTTTAATGTCCGAATCACGCCTGGTTTTATGCAGCTCAATTACACATATCCACAATAAATGATACACGCCTATTTTAATGTCAGTTGATTTGCCTACAAATGAGGTCGTTCCACTATGCTGCTACTATATTGCATACAAGGCACATACTTTAATCTTATTTCTGTATACTGCGTGAACCTTTAATAATTCGTATCATAATTTCTTCAGTAATCTAAAATAACGATAGCGTAACTCATCAGCTTTTCTATAATTTGTCTAGATGTAAATTAAATAGAAGCATACAGGTTGTTTTCTCTTAGATTTTTAATTACTGGTATTTATTGAGCATTTTATCTAAAAGATGTGAACACAATGAATTAACTACAAATATTCATGTTTTAGAATTATATCAAATGAAAAGTATTATCACAAAATAAGTTTTGTTTTACCAAGTTTACCATGAACGCAATTTTATTAACTACGCGATTGTTTGGTGAATTGCTTAATATTTACACGATTAAGCATATGTATTGAAACGTTCACATACAGTTATATCGTTTAGTTTCATTGAACATATGGAAAGAACGATGCTTCTAAATCTGTTCAAAGATAACATCTTCAAAGATAACATCTTACAGAAAACTAAGTATACTTATATAGATATAGAACAGGAAAAGTAGCAGTGAAGGACACCATTCAACTACTAACACACAAACAAAACAAAGAACAACTTTAAAGATGTATAAAAGGCCAAATAAGACATCTCAAACACAGGCCGCTGGGGGTTTAAACCAGGTTCCAGCAGTCGAACAGGAAACGTGTTTTTTTTTACAGTCAACCAAAACACGCATTTAAACCAAAAACAATTAAAATGTTAATAAGAAGCAAGTCATGTGACATCACATACACAAACGGGTTGTCAACATTGCTAATGCAAACTTGGAGGGGTCAGTGGCGAAAAAGCCACTGCAGATTTCAACCATGTTCTAGGGTGCAACAAATCCCAATTTTACCCTATTATCATACCAATAAAATCGGACAGTGTCAACACACACACACGCACTATCGAGCGCGTTAATGTAATTTACCTAATATTCTAACAAATTGTGATAGCTCTCTTTAATAACAGTAGTGTAGTAGTTTACTCAGGTATAACGTAGGCATAGTATATTTTATTACGACCTATTGAATAACTGTGTAAACAACCAATGGGAGGCTTGCACTTGCGTGCAAGTATATACTGGGGTATTTAGAAGCAGATTGTGTTTATTAGAGACTGTTGGAGAATGTAGAGTTTTGTTGGACAGTAGAGTCTGATAGAAATAATATACTACTATACGATCAGACATTAAAATGGGGTAGCTTTAAAGGTTGTTAAAGCGTGTATTTAAGACTCTGGACTTGTTATTTATTAATGCCCTGGTGACATAGTGTTACACGGATTTATCGCATTTACTTTTAAGTTAAAAGGCCAAAACCAGTTTCACAGTCCGGAACGTCTCACTACATTCCCTATTATGGTGTACAAAATATAGTGCAGCAGATGGTATAACTGACAACGGAAGAAACACGTCTCGTCTACAATCAGCAAATGCAGTTCATTTCCACATTCGGTAAACAATTTAGTAGAAGAATCAATAGTTACAATTTAAGATTAAATTAAGTTATGAAGTACGTGCCTTTTGATTACACTGTTTTATTCCCGCGTCTATCGTGACACTCTTGTATAGTGTACACCAACATTTGCACCAAATTACTCTTCTTCGCATTGAATGTGCCTAATTTCATAAAACGCAAAATACCTCCAAAATGAATAGACGAGTGTGTTATCGTGTTTAAATTTGAAACTGAAATAGAAGTTATTCAAGTTTAGTTATAACTAGAATAATATGTCAGTAAATGATTAGTATATAACTGTGCGCCTGCCTACTGAATACTCATATGCTTAGATAATAAATCACACTTGGGTCATTTGCTGCTAATGAAGAATGTGTTGTTTAGTTAAGAAGTGAGAACATATTTATTACAGTTTTATCGGTGTAAGATTGGTATTTCCCTGTGAAAGAATATTCATAATCGCTAAATATTAATAACTAAAGAAATATAAAAAAGATCGGACAGGAAAAGTAGCATTCAAGGAGGACATTCAACCACAAAACACAGAAACAAACACGCAAACAGACAAACAAGAAGGCAAAATTAATAATAAATGCAAACGACATCACAAACACAAAAAGGTTGACAATAGGGCTACCGCCTTGTAACGGTCAGTGGCAAAGTAGGCCACTGGGGGTTTAAACCGGTTCTAGGGAGCACCAAACCTCACACTTACCCTACTGTCATCCCAGTAAAACAGGACAGTGTAAATAAAGAAATCCCCGCTATCATAACCCAAACACAAAAATAACTGCGACGTTGAGTTATGACGTCAATAGAAGTTTAGGTGACGTCGACGTCATCCACCGATAACGTTCAATCATGTAAAGCCAATAATTTCGGTTAAAATCATGCATAAACAGATTCAAAATGTAATAAATAGATTATTTAACTGCTATGTTCGATTATAGGGAAATTCTTTACTCCATGGTAGTCGTGTGCGTTTTTACTCACTCGCATACGCTCGTTCCACACGTCTATCATATCATGAATGATTTCCCTATAATCGATCCAAGCAGTTAAATAATCTTTTTATCATAAACGATCAGTTTAGCAGTCATCAGCAATTATTGTCAACTATTTTTGCGTTTGTGACGGCAAATGCATTATTCTTTATTAACATTGCCATTCATGTTTGTCCTTTTGGGTGTTGTTGGGTTTACTGTGTCCTGTGAAAGCTGCATTTCCGACTTTTATACTTATTTGTTTTGATAAGCATTTGGCATATATACTGGGTTTGTATAAAAAGGCATTATGGAAAGCCGGGCCATCCAAATGGTGCGTCCAAATTTAACACGTAACCATATGGAAAATCGACAAGCAATATGTTAATAATTTTAATATTCTTAAACTGGCGTAATGCAAAATAATTTCTTTAAAAAAATTGAAAACTGTAGCTGCTGTCGCAAGATGACTCTAATGGTTGGGACTAACTAAGGAAAGAATCAATGTCGTTGAATGCATTTACATAAGTTTAATGCACCCTATAAAATATGTTACAATATATATACAAGTATCAAGAAAAACAAGCGAATACACAGATGAAAGATGAAAC